>SMSQ01014927.1:17688-41069 GCA_019453375.1 Ctenoplectra terminalis
AAAAAAAAAAAAAGACCGACGTTGAGTTCGTTTCGAGAACGGAACGAGAGAAAGGGGATTTGCGTTTCAGATTTCTGTAAAATTCGTCCCAGATACGAGCGACCGAACAACTCGCGTTTGCATTCTATTCGAACCGCGTATGTCCCCACCCTCGTTCTTTCCCTCGTGTGTGTCACCGCTACTCGAGAAGAATCTTATTTGCTCGTTAACGCCGATACGAATTATCGATCTCGTCCGATTCCTCTCTCGGTGCTCGAAATCGCGGCGCATTCATTGATTTCCACACGCTTCGCTCTTAAAAGCATCCACTCGTAACAAAAATAACGGTCGAAAGTAACGCGATTTCCATTGCTCGAGCACGTCTTCCCAACGACTCCCCGTGACGTATGCCGCAGCAGAATCTCGATAGCTGGATGAGACAGGGTTGAAAGTTTCGAGTATCGTGGTAGCCGCTCAACCGTATTAAATCTTCAATTTCTGATACGTTTCTGCAGATCAATTTTTCCATCATCGCGTTTCATTTGTTAACTAGACTCTGCGCATTTTTAAAGAAACAGCTCTTCAATCTGCCAAATGCATATGTAGTTCTCGGTTCAATGTTTGAAGAAAAAAAAAAGAAAAAAAAAAGAAAGAGAAGTGAGTTTCTTCGGGTAGTTTCCTAAGACTCGATGGGGACGAGCGACTTCTGTTCGACGATTTCTCTTCGTTGCTTTTAATTTGAAAAAAAAAGAAAGAAAAAAAATGATATACGATCGCAGTGAAATGGTAAGGACAAGAGTCTTAGCATTATTTGATTGCATTATTTACATTGTATCGAAATTGCTCCCAGTTTTAGCGTTAAGCAAATTAAACAGCTGTTCCTTTAAAAATCTGCAGAGTGAGTTACGAGAAACAAGTAAAATTCAGCGAGATCGCGCGGACGAAAGTCGCTCGGCCGCCATTGAGCCTTATGAAACTACCCGAAGAGACTCCCTTTTTTTTTTTTTTTTTTTAAACCTTGAACCGGGCAGTCGATTACCGAGCATTTTTCGCTTCTTGAAAGTTGCATACGCATTGTATCAAAATTGTTTTAGCATTTCGCAGATTGAGGAGCTGTTTCTTAGACATAAAAATATGCAGAATCCAGTTACGAGAAACAAATAAAACGCAGCGAGATCGCAAGTACCAAATTCGCTCGATCCGCTATTATCGTCAGGCTTAAATTTCAGCTAGCGTTGCCGAGTGCCACGGGTCCGACTTTTATCGTTAGACTCTGTTGTAAAACGGTCCTCGAAGCTCGGATTGTGATACAAGAAGATGGATCTGTTACGTTATAGCCAATCAGACCAGCATTCCTTCCGATTGCCAACTTACGAGCAACGCACGGTGCATCATCATCCAACAGCGTTAACGGAATCCAATTGTCGAAGAGGAGGAAGGGGGACGTTCGTGATGTCATAGAAGTAGGGCATGGTGGAAGTGCCTCTCGATATCGACGGTCGAGATTCTGGAGCCGCTTCATCATCGCATAGACAAACTCTATCTCAGATTCAGTCGAATATAGGGTCCCGATATTTGCATCAGAATCTTCTTTATTACAATTTGTCAGCGCTTGTCGTAGTTGCTCAGCTACGAGCAGACCGAGGATTTTTATGCAGATCTACATTTTTACGAATGAAATTAAAAACATCTTTCTTCGTTTATCCAAGTTTATCGATCTACATTTTTACGAATGGAATTAAAAACATCTCTCTTCGTTCATCCAAGTTTATCGATCTACATTTTTACGAATGGAATTAAAAACATCTCTCTTCGTTCATCCAAGTTTATCGATCTACATTTTTACGAATGGAATTAAAAACATCTTTCTTCGTTCATCCAAGTTTCTCGATCTACATTTTTACGAATGGAATTAAAAACATCTTTCTTCGTTTATCCAAGTTTATCGATCTACATTTTTACGAATGGAATTAAAAACATCTTTCTTCGTTCATCCAAGTTTCTCGATCTACATTTTTACGAATGGAATTAAAAACATCTTTCTTCGTTTATCCAAGTTTATCGATCTACATTTTTACGAATGGAATTAAAAACATCTCTCTTCGTTCATCCAAGTCGGGACGATAAAAATTGAGCACGCGTATTTTTATTATTTTATCATTCGCCGAAACGAATCGTACAGCCTCGTGGCATAGAATGAAATAGAAACGCGACGAGGAGAAGCTACAGGAGTCAGACAGAAAACTTAGAGGCAACGCGCAGAGTATCATGGAATTAATTCGAAATTTATCGACGACCTGTACCCATTGTGACCCGATGACGTACGCTCTGCGACGAGACACTTTCGCTGGTTGCGCGAAACGAGAGCTCTACGCGAGAGAAAAAGAAAAAAAAAAAAAGAAGCCTCTCGAGAAAATTGCTCGTTAGTAGAGAAACGTGTCACGTAAATTGCACAAATGAGAGTGGCGTGTGCAGCTCGCGGGATACGCGACTGGGTAAAAATATCCTTGGTAACGAGTAGCGTTGTTCTTTCTGGTGCGAAGGTGGAATTGGTGTGCTGGAAATTGGGAAGTTGAGGCTAGAGGTTCAAAGGGTGGGAACTGGTGCACGAATTTTTGATACTTCGGTAGCGAATGATGGATGCTCGGAATTTATGATCGACGATTCGTTGTTGGTAGCTCGACGTTGGATGCTGGGAATTGATAAGTGATAATTGGTAATTGATCGATGGCTATCGATGGTTGAAAATTAATAATTGGTAACTGATACCTGACAATTGGAAAATGGGAACTGGTAGACGGCGAATGGTGAGTGACACTGTTGAAAATTAGAAATTGGTAATTGATAGTTGACTGGATACTAAGAACTGATAGCTGACGATTAATAATTGGCAACTGGTGGATGACAAACGCCATGGTAGGAAATTAATAATTGGTAATTGATAGTCGACCATTAAATACTAAGAACTGATAGCTGACAATTGTTAATTGGCAACTTGAAGATAGGAATTATCCAAAGCAGTAATTGATTCGTCAACGATAAAAAAATTAGAAACTGATAGCAATTAATATCTGGTAACCAGCAGCTACCAACTGGCGTTTAAAGATTCAAAATCAATAGCTCACAATTATTAGTTACCAAACCTGTACATAAACTGGAACCCAACACTTACCAATCACCAATCGATAACTGAAAACTAAATAATTAAAAAATCCCCCCTCCAAAAAAAAAACAAAAACAAAAACGTTACGTCAACGAAATAAATTCCACGCCAAGAAACGTCTACCTACAAATCTCTTTATCAGACCGCTTTCACGACAAAGGATTTCAACATTCCACCACAAAGATACCGAACATC
This sequence comes from Ctenoplectra terminalis, assembly GCA_019453375.1. Taxonomy (NCBI): domain Eukaryota; kingdom Metazoa; phylum Arthropoda; class Insecta; order Hymenoptera; family Apidae; genus Ctenoplectra; species Ctenoplectra terminalis. Next base: position 21,026 of record SMSQ01014927.1, read on the forward strand.
ACCGCTACAGCGGATTACCCCTCCACTCGAACAAGCCCACATCAAACAATCTTAACCCAAAGACCGATCTCTGTCCAAACACAAAATATCCGCCTGTACATAAAATCTGCGGCACCAAACCCAAAAGAAATCTCTTTAAGAAAATGAGCACACCGAAACCGTGTTCCCCTGTTCCGGACAATAATCGTCGTGGAAAAGAAGCCGCGGCTCCGGTCTACCATCGGATTCGCTGTAAGCGTTCCTCGCTCAACACCGTCCGGAATCATTTAGAGCGACTGACACTNACCAACTGGCGTTTAAAGATTCAAAATCAATAGCTCACAATTATTAGTTACCAAACCTGTACATAAACTGGAACCCAACACTTACCAATCACCAATCGATAACTGAAAACTAAATAATTAAAAAATCCCCCCTTCAAAAAAAAAACAAAAACAAAAACGTTACGTTAACGAAATAAATTCCACGCCAAGAAACGTCTACCTACAAATCTCTTTATCAGACCGCTTTCACGACAAAGGATTTCAACATTCCACCACAAAGATACCGAACATCACCGCTACAGCGGATTACCCCTCCACTCGAACAAGCCCACATCAAACAATCTTAACCCAAAGACCGATCTCTGTCCAAACACAAAATATCCGCCTGTACATAAAATCTGCGGCACCAAACCCAAAAGAAATCTCTTTAAGAAAATGAGCACACCGAAACCGTGTTCCCCTGTCCCGGACAATAATCGTCGTGGAAAAGAAGCCGCGGCTCCGGTCTACCATCGGATTCGCTGTAAGCGTTCCTCGCTCAACACCGTCCGGAATCATTTAGAGCGACTGACACTTCGCTGGTTAAATGTCTCGGGCAACCTTGACCTATGCGCAAATACATCGAAATACCTAGAGGCGAGAGTCGCAAAATTGGGTTGCCTACTCTCAACTCTCGACCTTTTTTCACGGACCCTCCTCCTACCTCTATCCCTCCGTGCCAGCTGCCCCTCTTTCTCTCATTTTCTCGAGGAGGTGCAATGCAGGGGCTCGTAAGGAGAACGGAAAGCAAAGCGGAGCATCGTGTTTATGTAGGTAGGTAGGTTGCACGCCGAGGTCTCCGCGAAAGATCTCTCGGCGAACAACTCGCTCGACACGATGCGCCGATGCACGCACGCTGGCCGAGAGTTTCCCCGGATGTCACTGGGGATCGTCCAAAACGACCACCCTAATTGTTAGCATGGTCGTTGTTCGGGTACTGGGTCGGTTGTTCTCGCCGCTTAAGATTAGATTTTGCGTCGTGCATGTATCGCGGTAACATTGATCTTGCTTTAGAGGTAATTTAGTGGTGCTGGTATGTTCGTAAGATTGTGAAATGGAGCTGTCTCTATATTCCTATGAATGTTTTTTCATATGCGATTTGATACGGTTCTTATTCCGAGTTTGCTGTTACCGAAATTTGTCATCGAGCACACATTTCAGCTCTCTTTTGACAAACCCTGAAGAAACGCACGTGCCACCCTTAAAAATCTAAAAGTAAAAGTAACTCCTAAAAAACCTTTTACCAATTTCCCAAAATCCTCCAAGATCCACTTCAGCGTTCTTGATAGATATCGAAACAATCCTCCACCTCTACCTTTCCTTATCTACTGTTCAGAAACTCGCATTCGATGAACAAAATTTACCAACATTACTAATAAGTTTCTATCGAACTCCTGAACAACTCTTTACCAATTTCCCAAAATCCTCCAAAATCCACTTCAGCACTCTTGAAAGATATCGAAACAATCCTCCGACTCTACCATCCCTTGCCGACTGTTCAGAAACTCGCATTCGACGAAGAAAATTTAGCAATATTACTAAGTGTCCATCCAACTCCCGAAAACGCGATAAAAATTTCCGAAGCTCCACGATCCCTTCCTAAGCAAGCAATTCGTATCCAACGCTCCAGCATCACAAATTTCGCAATATGCCATCACGAATGGAGCGTTGCACGGTAACGGGCCAAGCACGAGCTCGGCGTACGGTCACGCGCCAGTGTATTGGTGGCACGCCAGTAGTGATACTCGAGATGACGATGGTACCGTGGCACGTTACAGTGACGGGGTTATGCTCCTACTTACGGGAACGACGAACGCTGTTAGCCTAGATCACAGAGAGACAGAGGGGAACAGCGGCTCGTGCGCGTGCACCAAGAGCGAAGAGCGAGAGCACATGGTACAACGCCACGAAGGGGGCCACGCGATAAAATCCTGGCAAAACTGACACCTCGAGAACACGATACCCTTTTCTGCAGCTGCACGACGTAAGTACGGACGGCCGATTGGCTGGACGATTTAGCTGGCGTTGCAGAAGCTCCGTTTTTCGTATGAGAACATCGTGGTAGCAACGACCGTGAAATAATCGCGAAGAGAAACACGCTGGGATCCGGTTATTATGATCTCTTCGAGACTTGCGAACGGAGAGAGAAAAGAAAAAAACACGAAAATGTCCAAAAGACTGGAGATAATGACTGGAAACAATGTTGGCCAGTTTCGAGCACAGAACCGGCAAGAAAACACGAAACGAATCGAGGCCGTTTGTCGATAAGTGTGCAACGAATAACTCGCGATGCCACGTGTCTCTCGTCGCGCGGAAATTCTGCCGCGGAACGAGTGTTTTCACTTTGCTTTCCAGATAAACGGAAAACCAGACCGTGTCGCGTTGGGAAATATCGACGAGGAAATTTTGAAACACAGCCGGCGCATCCATGGGAATAAAATTGGCACGAAACATTTTCACAGGCTTTCGCCGAGAAACGTGGAAACCCTTTTGAAACGTTTAGCAATCGCTCGAACAAGTGGAGCACGAATAAGCAAAACAAATTCGGAGCCATCTGTTAACACGTATGGCGCCGTTTCCATCGTTTTCTCTGCGAACTCGTTCGGAGCAAAGGGAGGGTTAAGGATTGTCGGTGTTTCGAGATAACTTATGGGTACCGCTCTGAATTTTCTCTCCCCGACGGAAGATCTACTGGTAGAATCGCAGACCATGATGTAGAAACCGTGCGAGTCTATTTTTTTTAGCAAAATTGTGTTTTTAAAAATTTGGTATATTTTTGCGCACTACCGATTGTTTGTTCACCCTTGGAAATAAAATTAACTCGTAACCAGCTACGCAGACGAATACAGATATTTTGTATAATAAAATATGGTATAATGCTTGTAAATAAATATTATTATCTGCCATAAGGAATGTATATGTACGTTTCTAACAAAAAAAAAATAAAATAAAATAAAAAACTGAAATTCTAAGAGCATACTCGAATATTTTTCGCAGCGAAAGGGTTAAGCGCGATCCGAACGAGTAACGGACTCAGAATCGCAAGAAGATCGTTTCGCCAGCGTCTCACCCGATGCAATCGCATGATCGACCAGCCGTAAAATCAAATTAATCGTACAATCACGCGTGCCGGCCACGCTGTACAAGCTGCACACAAGATGCGTGGGTGTGTTAGACTATGGTGTGCGTAAGCGTGTGGGTGTGGTCCGTTGTGCTACGTGACCTCGTGGTTGTCGTATGGCTGAATAGGCTCGTCAATGGCTCGTTTCATTGAATTAAATAGGCCATTCGTGCATGAACGTAATTACCGAACGTCGCGAAAAAAGAGAAAGAAATTTTATAGAGCTCGCATCGCGTTAATCGAACACAATCACCATTGCGACTTCCCTTTTTCCTTTTAAATAAGATTCCACGTTTTTAATCGACAGGTGTCTGAGAAATGGTAGTTTCAAGAAAATATAAATTATTACGTTGAATCGTTTACTGAGATGAATCTGAATTAAATTAGCATTGGTCGATGTGTTTGGTGGATGAAGAAACTTGGTTCGTTTATCGAAAATAAATAAATAAAAAAAAATAAAAAAATAAAAAAATGCAATTAGTTTGAAAATTTCTGAACCGATAATTTTTACACGCGAACAATTTATACAATTATCAAATATGTTCGGATAAACGGAGTTCTACTGTACCCCGAATAGTGGCAAGAAACTGTCGGGTTTAGAAATTCTGTCGATCGGTAATGAGGGCTGCGAAAAAGTGCTGATTACACGTTTCAACATCGATTATTGCGCAAAGCGACGCGTCTCTTGGCAAACCGGCACGATCGTGGAATCGCATTGTTGTGCGAGGCTGTTCTACATTTTTGGATGAGGACGAATTAGGTTGCCGATCGATACCATCGTGCGTTCGATCATCGATGGTTTCGTATCGCGTTTGACTCGCGATAACTAAAATATTCTTGCAACGAAACCAACAAGAAACCGACTCGATAAAAAAAAAGAGTAAAATAAAATAAAATAAGCTGATTCCAGCAGGGAAAGATTCTGTGACAAAAAGGAAAAATCGGAGCTGGTAATCGCAGCCGATTAAACGTAACAGTTCTCGAACCGTTCGGGAAATACCTACGTGTGCTCCAAATCACAAGTAGAATGTGTTTGCGACGTCGCCCCGCGATAAGTGGACCGAGACCAAGTCCTGTCTCGTCACAACGAGCCTTTTGTACGTGGCACCGAGATTCGTCGGATAACGACTAGCCGCGTTTTTAGGCGTTAATCGGTAACGATCGTAACGGTAGCGTGTTAATCCTGCTCGTTGACACCGATTTTTCGGCAATCTGGTTCTCCAGGCTGCCAGTCATCGCATCGAAGACAATTTACTTGTGGACTCAACTGAGACATTTCGAAATGGAGGTTACGCAAAATATTTTACCTTCTCATCGCGAAAGGGTTGCGTGCACGCAAAGGTTATCCTCTGCGGTCGAATGCTGGTATATTGTACAGGACGTTTCACAAGATTGCGAATGAAACTGTGTGAAATTTAGACTCGTGGATTGTTCGATTAAAAAAAAAAGAAAAAAGAAAAAAGAAAGAAAAAAAAGAGAAAAAAAATTATATAAACGGTATTAAGAACCAACCGTATTAGCAGTCACTAATAACCGAGCATGTTGATGCAACTCTAAACCCCCTCCAAAAAGATAAAAAAATATAAAAGAAAAAAAATTCTCATTTCAACGTCTGTCTCGCGTCTGCGACGTGCCTCCAGAAACAAAACGCCCGACAGGAGACAATTTTACTGCCGATGACAGCATTCGAGCGACGATTACTCGGTTACTGTTACGTTAACGATCCAACGTTTCGTAACGACCAACTAAGCGAGCTAAGGCCAGACCAGAGACATCTCCGGGAAAGCTGCTGGCATTTAGGTCCTCGGTTACATATTTGTAAATATATCTCCAGGGTCGCGCTGAAAAATTCATTCCCTCCTAGGTTCGTCGCGTTTAAATTCGGTCCGACCTTAAGGTGAGGTCCCAGCTGGACTGGTAAACCGGTCACGCCTCGAGATTTCTTTCTCTTTCTCGCGTTTCGTTAACCTTTTCAACGCCAAAGGGTTGCGTGTATGCAAAGGTTACCCTCTGCAGTCGAATACTGATATATTGTACAGGACGTTTCACAAGACTGTGAACAAACCTCTGTGAAACTTAGAATCGTTGATTGTTAACACTGGGTTTATATTTGCATTAGAATGCAATTTTTTTGTGGTGCTTCAAATCAATAGATTTTTATTGGCAGAGATTTATTTGGCACATTTTTCATATACAAATTTCATTTTGAGTTCACATTTTCCATACTTGTTAAACTTAAGCACGATACCTGAACTGCGTCAAATTGACGAGAACGAGATTTTATAAAAAAATAAAAAAGAAAAAGAAAAGCTAACAATGAATCTTAACCCTCCACCAAGCGGGTGAATAAAAATTACACAGTGAACCATATGGGGTTAGTTTTATCCCGAACGTTATCCGTGTACACAATTTCGATAAAAATGCACTTATATCCCTTCAACCCCTTGAAAGTACCGATTAATAAAAATATAGCAATTTGCGCTTCTGTTAGCATAAATCGAATATTTAAAATGTTTCACGATTTTTATTTTTTATTATTAACCCTTTGCGCCCCATTGACGCCAATACGGAAGAACGCGAGTCATTCTCTTCAGAAGTTAAGTTTTAAGTTAAATTCCGTATTTTCGTCAATTGAATTAATAATTGAATCAACTCCGCTTGGTTCGCGGAAGGTTAAAGAGAAAATTGTATCGATGCTCGATCGATGAATGAAACGCGAGCCAAGAAAATGTTTTCAATGGATATCGCACTACTATTTTCCAGTTGTAATTACAGTTCTTTAATAGAATCTCTTATCTCGAGGATAAGCATGAAAATAACTTGTGAAACCAACTATGGCGAGCGTAGGACGCCAAGATAAACTCGTGGGTGTACTCTTACGACGCGTGATTGATCACTTCCACAATATCGACTATTACGCAAGAAATATTGCCGCTATTGCAAACACCGGTACCTGTACCTTTTCATTCCCTAAATGGATGTAATTTCTCTAAGCACGTTTGATAAATTCAATCGAATTACAGTTATTTATTTTCTTTTTCTTTTTTCGGACCATAAGACGAACCTTTTTACTCGGAAAACCCGACATAAATTAACTACCATTCGAGCCTTTTCATCGTGTATCATTGGATCGTGGAATACACCCTCGTTCTAGGTCGATATTTCTAGAAGGAAGGATACGTCTTACAAGAAACGAATTAAGGTGCGAAAATAATTTAAATAAAGCGTACAATACTGCATAAGCTAACGCGGTATAATTAATTAGTAGTAATATCAACCGCAAAATGCACTCCAATATTGAATTAATTTTTCTTTTTTTTTTTTAATAAAATAAAAAATGAGTCATGGTAAGAAAAATACTATATAAAAATTAATAAAGCTAATCTAGCGTAATAATGATTCTTCTTATCACCTATCTTCGGGCAAATAAAATGCGCCCAATTTCAAATAAATTTTTCTAACTAAAAAAAAGTGTGTCTTACGGTTGGAAAAATATGAAATACCGATGGATCAGACTGCTCAACTTTTTTTTTCCGCCGTTCTGGCATTGGAGGACTCAAGGATATCGGTACAGCCAAAGAATATTGAGCGTTACGAGAGAGCGAAAGGACCCGAAGCTGTCGGTAGAAATGGTGAAATCTGAATGTACTTACGCGAAGGTGACCTAAAAGTGAAACCATTTGCTCGTCGTACCGAGTAAAGAGTTAAGAGTCGCTTCAGAGAATCGTAGCTCTCGAAAACACAATTTCCTTTCAACTTTTATCAAAACGATCATCTTTTTCTTTTGTGCAAAACTTTGTTTCTACCAAATACTATCAAAAATCTATAATATTAGCAACATTCAGTAATTACTTAATCGTAGTTAGTAGATTCAACTAAATCCAACTAGATCAACTTCATAATTCAGTAAAAATGTTCAATATTTAATTTCGGAACGAAATACGAACGCATATTTCGTTCTTTTCGATGGAATTTATTTTGATCCACTTCTACGGAAAATTAAAAAGTGAAAAAAAAAGAATCTTTCTCCATCCTCTTTGGCTCTGAAAATCGACTCCCGATCGAAGTTTCGAACGCCGCTGGTCGGCAATACGCGATCGAGCAAACATTCTAATTTCGCCTAGTTCTCTCAGCCGGTTAGTTACAGTCGCCTACTTGCATTAGAGAACGGCAAACGCGACTAACCTGAACCGTGTCGGCAATATAGGATTACATTTGGTTAGCACACGTTGGCTTTCTAATCTATTTTGCATAAAAAATCATTTCATCTTCCTCCTATTATTACTGCACAAATTGATAATCAATATCAATCCTCTGCGAGGTGTCTCGAAAAAAGTTTAAGACCCTTCAAAAGATAATTTATGGAATGATTAAAAATAAATAGTGAAATAAAATAGACGTGCAAATATATATATTTTTTTTTAGAACTACTGTATGCAAAATTTTTTTCTTCGATAAAATGAAGAAATTGACGAAAAAACATACGTGTCGTAATAATTCCACTGGTAAATTAAATTTCGCTTTTTTTTCACCATCGAACTTTCAATATTAATTGTTTCATTGATTTTTAAATGGTTCGGTCTCCGGTGTTTTGCGAAACTTTAAGGTACAACGTTCGGTGTTCTGAATATTAAGAAACCTCGATTGGAATCCAATACGAAATACTCAAATTTTAATATACAGTGAAAAACAAACCCTAAGCGATAATACTCGCTTATTGAAATTCAAATCAACCGTTCAGGATCCCAGAAAAAACCTGAACCAAGCGTTTCTTTTTTTTAATTTTTTTTATCGTCCCTATCACAATCATAAATTAGTCGAATGAGTGTGCCTAAAATTCTTCAATTCCCAGTCTCGCGACTGCCAAACGTTTGAATACACACATCATGAACCCTGTATCAGCGTCGCTGTTAAACTCGTTACCCCTCCCACCGACCACGCGAATCAGCTGCCAAAAATCACTCTAGCGAACCATAAAATCGAGTCGCTTGCACGTCTTGCTCTAATTTCACCAGCCACTCAATTCTCGAAAGACCTCGGATCTATCAACTGTACCATAAAGAACTGAAAAGATTGCGCTTAAACGGAACGCGAGTCTCGATGATCGGCCTGGAGAAGGCACGCCCCTTTCTTACACGTATTTTGGACTTCAACGTATTATTTGCTGATATTCACAATCTCTTGCTTCTCCAAGTGTGATACAGTACTGTAGGGAAACGAAAAGTTGGCCGATTATCCACAGGAAAAGTCACAGAGGCAAAGGGAATCGTTCACTGGAGCGCTCGACTTGGAAAAAGAATAAGAATGACCCCTTAATTTGGATAATCGACTACTCAATAAATAATGATCGAGTCGAATACCGAGTACTCAAATTTTACAGTGAAAACGAAGGTCTGAGCGACAATACTTTCCAAATTATCCAATTGAAACGATACTCTGAAAATATACAAAATTACAAACATTCTAAAACCTTTATCAATTATTAAGTTCTCAAATTTAAATTGTCCAGGATGTCAGAAAAAAAAAACTGAGCTAAGCGTTTGACTAAGAGACTCTACCTAAATTTTGGCGTCACTGATATCCCGTACGAGTGCCACGAGCGGAACGATTCCCTTTGCCCCTGTGACTTTTCAGCTTGTGGATAGTCGACCAACTTCTCATCTCTCCACAGTACATCTAATTCCTTCGCCACGGAGGAACACCACCGTTTCCGTGTCAGACTCATTCCTCGAGCGAGCGACTGCCATCGCCAATTACACACCCAACTCCACTTTTCGAAGCTGAACGTACCGAATACCGGTACACACCCAGGAATATTTCACTGGAACCAAGCGAACTCCTTTTACCGAGAATTCAGAGACAGGATTTCATACACCGTGGCACGCGAGAATTCAATTATCCATCAAGATTCCCTCATCTCGCGTGACGGACAAATTGCTCCTACAACATTAACAGGGAACAAGGGAACGGTGAAAAAAAAGGGAGAAAGAAGAGAAAGGTTACGATGTACAGTAATTATCGCTTAATCCTTCTTTGGATTTTTTACGCAGTGACTAACCAACAAATATCGCTCCGTAGGGGAAGATGAGGTGATCGCGAACGCGGGGTAAATCCGAGCGACACCGAATTTCCATGTTACCGCCTTTCATCTCCCGTTTAACAACGCGTTTATATTTTATATCGAAGACTGTAGCTTATAAGGTCTCGAATTATGCAGTTCGTAATTAGCCCAAGTCGTTCGGTTCTGATCGAAGAGTTCGCGATTACCTCAGCGAGATCGGGGGTGAATCCGGATGGGAAAATGTGAACTCTGAGATTGCTCGCCAAAGTTTGAAATACGATAAAAGTTGATATAATTTAATATAATTTTATAATTAAACAATTTCATTGCTTTTTATTCAATATCTCTCTTAACCGTTCCCAATTACCCCATCTTCCCCTACACATTAATATTTCCGTGCAAGAGTGTGTCACAGTCAAAGGGTCGAACCCTCCGCACAGTTGCCGATCCACCTTGCAACTGCAAAAAATTTCGAATCAATCACGATCGAACCACATTTATCGAAACACCGCTGCCTCGCGAGGACAGGCCGCGGCCTCAGCTCCACTTCCGGGGCCGCGAAACGGGGAAAGTGAAGAACCACGTGGCGCGAACGTGGACGCGGCGGAAGTGGAGGGAAAAAAAGGCGGCGCGGGATCGCGTTGGAGACGCGGTTCCGTGGACGCTACCGAGACGGCAAGGTATCGAGTGCGGCCTATTTGATCGGGTGGTGGGAAACGAGCACCGAAGAGAGGGAACGATGGCCAGGGGACTGGTGGAAGACGAAGGAGAGAAGGTAAGAGAGGGCAGGTAGGCGCGTGCCACTTAGCCCACCAAGAAACGCGGTCATAGCCTCGGCACGTCTGACTCGTCGGCCTGATCGGCCTGCTCAGAACCGAGCACCGTTCCACGCAGACCTTTCGGTGTTCGCGAGCCTCTCGCGAGTCCTTTTTCTCTCACCTACGCAACACGACGTACGGCTAGAAGCCTCCTCGTGATCGGACATTTTTTTCTTTTTTTTTTTTCGCGAGACAAAAGACGAAGAAGAAGGTTGGATCCGAAGTTGCTCGATGTGTTTCGTGTCGATGGGAAAAACGAAGAGTTTTCGGATGAATTTTGAATAAAAGAAGCTGGATTTGATATGGAAGAAGAATGACGAGGTGGTAAAATTGTAAAAGGTGACGAAGAACGTATCCGTGGTGCGGGTAAGGGAAGAATCGAAGACTAGGTCTTTTGGGCACCGTTTAGGGTGTACCGTCGGGTTCTTGTTTAAAAATTCTTCGCGATGCGTAACATAGAAATGTTTGGAAATGATTTTTTGATTGTTTTTAAGAAGAAGATTGTACAGGTCTCGCGGTGGAAATCGATTACCCATTTTGAGCATTATTTTTGTGCAAAGTCACATTTTTTTACGAGCATAGCCAGAAAAATAGAAGCTAGATAAGGCAACTGTAATGTTAGATATATTTTATATCCTGTGTATTGTGCCTGCGAATTTTCCATAAATTCTGATTGAAAAATTCGCTCAACGAACACTCTTCTTACGATGTCTACGATAATCCCATACGATTACGCGACGCCAAACATGTTAACCAATGCGATAAAGAAAGTCCAATTGGAACCAGCGAGATGATTAAAAATAAATATGTAACGTTACACAGAAATAGTCTATTTCAGCCTGTTGACTATAAAAAAGGAACTCGGTTTAGAATAGTTCTTAGTCACGATCTTCTTCCAATTCTTTTCGACGTAATCACGCTCTCGTTTCGCTAAAAAAAAAAGCTCCTAATTTCCAGAAAAATGTATCTTCAACGTAAAATTGAAACTAGAAAACTCTTCGTATTCGTCTCAAAATATAGGAAATTTTTTTAGCGAAAACAAAGCACGATTATGGCCGCGGCAGAGTTGAATGTCACGTTTTTTTAATCCCATATTCCAACACAATAACAACTGTAGGGATCACGAGTGCGTAAAGTGCCATAATTCTCAATAGAAATCGCGGTGAAACGAGCGAGTCGAACAAAGAGGAACGCACGCGAACGGTCCACTCTCTCTCCGTACCTTTTCTTCCTATTGTTACGCGTCACGCGCTATCTCTGCCGCCTTTATCTCGAATTAACAAATCGAAATAAAGATAGAACCGTTTTCTTTTCTGTTTCTTTTTCCTTTCTTCCGAACCAGGTTGATGATATCTGAATCCTCCGTTGACCAACGGGCAGCACGCGAGAGAAACGGGTCCGACCAGAATTTACTGGCGCAACGTGTTAACGCTCCTTTCAGCTCGTGGAACGGGATTACCCCCATGGCCTGATACGTCGGCCGCAAAGGAAACATGACTTTTGTAACTTCAGCTCGATTACTTTCTGCCCCTGAACACGTTTTTCGCCGCAGAAGACCGAGCGGATCTTTTTATACCGCGGCCAGGCGCAAATCTCTTCATCTGTGGAGAATCTGACCGGATTTATGCGAGCACCATGAAGAAACGGATAAAACACTTAGCAGCTGGTGCATTAGCATCATCGAACAACTCGACTTTTTTCTTTCTTTTTTTTTTTTTTTTTATTAGTTTCTATGACTTGCTCGAGTTTGCTTCGGGTTCACTGGCAAGAATTAACTCTTATCGGACGCGAAACTGCAACTTTCCCGTATCTATCGCACGGTAAATTTAGCAGACGATACGTTCGGTATTATTTTAATTATTTTAACTATTTTGCGGGTACGTTAAGATATCATTCCCTCAAAAAATGAATAAATGCATCGATTTAGAAAACGTCTTTAGCATCGAATAAAATCCTGGCCTAGCGACGAGTTGTGTACGCTGTCTTATAATTCTTTTCGACACAATCGCGCTCTCGTTTCACAAAAGAGAAGCTCCTAGCTTCGAGAAAAATGTATCTTCAACCTGTAAAATTAAACCTAGACCTTTCTCAAAATTAGGAAATTTTTTAACGAAAAGGAAACGACAAGAGTGTTAATCCACAGCAGGGTTAAGAATACTCCCTTAAGAATACTACATCTGGACAAATTTCAAAATTCCCACGACTATGAAACGACAGGAAAAAAAAAAAAAAAAAAGAAAAGCGCGACAGTAGGAAAAGCACAGAAAAATCCATATCACCGATCGCAGCTGGCGCGAAACAGCAGCACATCGTTGAAGTGGCCCAGGGGCGTAACCAGCGATGGGTCGTGGCCAACAGAGAGAAGATACCTATCGCGGAGAAGGTTCTACTGGACGAGAGAAGGTCGCCGATTTCACGAGCTCCCGCTCTTTTACGGGCCGACGACGACGATGGGTTGCCCCCGAAACCCTCATACCTCGATGCGCCAGTAGAGAGATATCTCCTTTTCCGTGGTTTTCTCTAATTGAACTAGTTCTCCGGATCGTCCTCGACATTCCAAGGACCCTGTGTCTTCGCGTCATTAGACAATGGCCACCGACACGAATTATCACCAATATTGCAATACTCGTTTCGATGAATTTTCATTTTAAAAAAAGAAAAAATAAATGATCGGTTCAACGCGATCGAATACTCGTCGTCGTTACACCTGCGATTTTTCCCCTACCAAGCTATTCCCTTTCGGCCAGCCAGGGGCCACTTTCGCGTTGAATATTCAAGCGTTCTCCATTCGGCGGATATCGACGCGTTCGGCCTGGAAACGCGTACACAAACGTCACGCTGAAAAGCCACAGAGCAGTCGGAGCACGCTGGCTTCCTACTAGGCGAAAGTGTTTTCCAGAGGTGAAAGCATCCAAACTTCGACACTAGCCGAGACGCGGAGGAGAAATCGGTGGAACTGAACGGAGAAGAAAATTGTGTTGTTGGTGTGATATCGTGTCTCGTTTCAACCCTGCTACACGGTCTTCAACATCTTCTCCATCATGCTTTAAAATTCTTCTAAAGAAATATTCTAATTTTAAGAAAAAATTGAGGTACAATGTACGATTGAAATAAGAGATTACGTATATTAACCCTTTGCGCTCTAAGTCATACTCGATGCTTTATCTCCAGTGGGTCGTGTTTAATCAAATATTTTCGAAAGCTTACTGAATTTTCCTTAATGATCATATTTTTGTAATTGGTAGCATATCTACATTGATAAATCGCAACAAATCAAAATAGGACCGCAATTTCGGGTCAAACGTGAATATTACAAGCTGGATTCGTTGTGTCAAATTTCTAGACAAAGATTAATAAAAATAAGGGCTAAAACCTAAAGAATCTTAACATCAGAGTTCGGCGAGCACCGACTTTTTCCCGACAAAATGGTAACGCAAGGGTAACAAATACAGATAACAAATTTTGTTCATATTTGTTTAAAATTGGAGAATCGAAATAAAAAATTAGATTGGGTAAAAAATGAGGCAAGAGACGCAGCAGGGTTAAACGAAGCCTTTGTCGTAACCAGTATTCGCGTTGTGTGTTTGTATATGTGTCTGTTATAGTTGGTTCGTTTGAGAGGCGGGAAAAAAAAATGAGACCCGCAGAAACTTTCTCGACCGACTGAAATTGCTCCGCGTGGCGAGTATGGGTGTCGACACACGAACGTAAAGAGAATAAACGGACGTGTTCGATCGTGGCCATAGAGAACGAACAGCATTAACAGTAACGTAATCGGTCCCTCTCCCGTTCGTATATCTTTTCGAAGACGAGGCGATGTCCTACATTTGTGGCACGAGGCTCCCACCGTGTCTGGTTGCCCCTCTTTTCCACCGGTTCCTGGCCCCGGTTATATTTAGTCGATATTTCATCCGTTTCACGCCGAAGCCGGTTAAAGCTGATTATTGCGCCAGGTCGAGGTGGCCGTTCAAAGAGGACGAGTTTTTCGATACCTTTGCTCGACGCTCCGCGAAACGATTCCCGATCGCCTGCCATTGTCCATGGTACCGCGATACTTGAATCGATCACACGATTAGGGTTCCGTTCGCGAAACTTGAGGACTCTTGACGGAGGTTTGGAGGTTTAGGTTTGGAGTTCCAACGGAGATACTACCTTCCGGCAATTTTTCGTGATTTTCCGTAAAAAAAAATTCGTAAGGTGAATCAGAAATGGTGCGGAGGATTTAAACGAACTATGTCTAAATATCTAAATGTCTAAATACTCGATTCTACGTTTCGTTTGCTCACGGCGCAAGCCAATATACAAGAATGTCCTTTTCGACTGTTTCGTTGGCCCCGAGGACGTGTTCGTCTTAAGCGCGAAATTTGAAATCCGTCAGACTGAGTTCAACGCTTGTTGGCTAACGTGGAACTTCCAAAGTCTTCGCGACCCTCTGCAACCCTTTGCAACTCACTGGAACCCCTTTTTCTAGAGGAGGTAGAATTATATACCGGTCGAAACGACCGGTTCCCTCGGAGCCATCCGGAACCGATCGAAAGTCGAAAAGTTTGGCGAGAACGGTTTCAGCGTCCCACCGCCCACGCGGCCAAACAGACGCAACAAAAGGACGAAGAAGCAGCACCACTTTAGGTCAACGGGTGAAGTAGGTGCGAGGTAGGTTAAAGTAGGTAAATAGCCTGCCGGTGACCCGTCACCTGCGTTCTCGTTCTATCGAGAGCAACGTCTCTCAGTGGGAGGGACACAGCAGAATGAAGATAGTGCTCGGTCTCCCCACTCTGACACGTTCGTGTACACGCATACTGTCGTTTAAGTTTGATCGTGGCGAGCTGGATGTTCTTGTTCCGGCAGGAACAATCGTCACAGGTAGGCAGGGACCGATCTGATCAGATTCTCGCCTATCACTGTGACCCAACATGCAAATCCTCCTCGTGTAACCCGGTAACTGGTCGAACTGATGAATCAGCGACATTGTTCGGGGCAATGAATTCGATTGGAGGTATTGGAGGGACCATTGGTTATAGCTGATACAAGTTTTTTTTTGTTTCTTTCTTTTTTTATTAGTAGAGGACTTTTGCGTGATTGGTATAGACGATGAAAGTGTGAATAAATTATTGGAATTTTATAAACTGGATGTACCGATTTGTTTGATTGAGATTCCATTGTTAAGGGAACCGGATTCTGTTGGAGATAATAGGGAATTTGTTTTTAACGAAGAAGCTTTGCGCGGAGCTGGTGTGGATTGTGAAGAAGGAAATGAATTATGGGATTTTATGAGCGATAGCTCCAAAGCGATAAACAGGAGCGTATCGATTGGTTTGATTAGGATTTCATTGTTGGGGAACCATTGGTTACAATGAATACAGGATCTTTTTTTTTTTAATAGAAGATTCTTATGTAGCTGCATAATTAATTATTATTGTGAAGAGTAAATTGAGTTAAGGGATTTTATAAGGATTTTTTATGTTTTATGATTTTATACGCGACAGCCATTTTCCCACAAGCATTAATATCGAAATAGATGATCAGACGTTCTATTTCTGGCACGATTCTCCCCAAAGGAGGCTCAACGAGATGCACGAGGACCCTGAATGATTTATCGAAAGACGAGCGACTTGCCTCTCTATTACACCGTGGGCAGCCTCTCTGTATTAGTCACCTGTGTTCATTATCCCGATAGGCGATAGGTCCGCACGAGCGCGATCTCCGGTTTTTCTTTTTTCGATCAGCGTAGCGGTATCGACGAACTTTATGCCAGCGATGCTGGCCTGGTTTCGTTGTTAAGCTGCCTCCTAGATACACAAACTATTAATCTGTTAACCTACCTGCCAGCCAGCGGCCGCTTACGATCGCCGTGCGCTCGTATCGAGCGACCTAGACGAGACCACAACAATCCGTCTAGCTGGCAGTTTACGAAATCGTTTCGTTGGACAATTTTGGACGAAGGAAACGGGAAGAATCGAAGATTAAAATTTAAAAAGTTGGAGATTCAAAGATTTGGTGACTCGAAATTCAAGAGCTCAAGAACATAAGGATTCCAAGATTCGAAAAGTCAGAGGCTCAACTATTCACAGACTCAAAAACTCAGACTCTAAAACTTTACGACTTCAAAAACACAGGAACTCAATGACTCAATGATTCGAGAATATAAGAACTCAATGATTCAAGAATATAAGAACTCAATGACTAAAGAATATAAGAACTCAATGACTAAAGAATATAAAAACTCAGTGACTAAAGAATATAAAAACTCAATGACTCAAAGAATCAAGAACGCAAAGACTCGAAAATTCAAAGACTTGTAGATTTGATGCCTTCAAGAACACAAGGATTAAAGAAGTCAAAGACTTAAGATCTCAAGAACACAAGGACTTAAGGACTCAAAGATTTCAAAACTCGAAGGCTCCAAGACTCCAAGACTCAAAGACTCCAAGATTTTTAAAACTTCTAAGTCTTAGATTCTGTGTAATTAGGATAACAAATAGCATTTCTAACACCGTCAGCTTTACGGCGCTTTTACGACGACCGCTTCTTGCGCTCGATAGAGCGAAACGATATTCCCAACGGGAAATAGAGTAAAAACAGCTTCTAAAATACTTCCGTTTCGAAAAAGGAACGCCCTCCTCGAGAGACCATTTAAAATCCTTTAGGTTTTCGTGCTCGAGAAATGCCCGTAATTAAATGAACTACATTTAGCGGTTGTCGTTGTGTGCACGAGCGAACAGTAACCCCGTTTGCGAGAGAAACTCTTTCGCCTGATACCAGCGACACAGTGAATTATCGTTTTAGAACGTACTCCCGGCTTAATTAAACAGAAACGAAACCTACTTTCCGAAATTTCGTGCGGCCGACGTGCCGCGAAAAAAACATCGTTCCGAACTGGATTAATGCTTCCGGGGTTGTGTTCGCACGAGCGTTTGTTTTTCTCCGGATTTTGTTTTGTGAAATGAAATGAAAAGAGAAAATCGTGACAATTATGATTACGATTAAATTTTTACACTCGTCAAGTTGTTTTTTAAAGTTTCACAGGACTATTGCGAAAAGTTGAAGCGTTGTTTTGGAAAGAGAAAAAAAAATTATAAATGTTTACGATTTAGTTTTCTAAAAGTTCCTAAATGTTTCTACTAAACTTCTACAAAATATTCAGTACCCATAATGGAGGAGCAAGATATATACTCTATATGGCATACAAGCAGGTGGCTAAAAATGTACCAGTAAATTAGAACTTCAATTCTCGTAGAACTAGACTTAGATACCTGCTTAGGTCAGGGACAGAACAACAGATCGATCAAATCGAACATTGTACCAACCGTGTGCAAGGTCTCGCAGGAACACACGCACGTTCAAGGGGGAGAACAATACGTACATGAACTGTGTGTCTACTCGTTGCATCGATTGAAATTATTATGTACATTAATGGAACGTATTAGCGTACCCTAAAAAATATTATGCTACAATATTCGGTATTCATATCGAGACGCGAATTAAGAAATTAAAATGGTAAATTACATATGCTCGATAAAAAAAGTTAATAAACAAGAAATAATTGTTTTAGTGGAAAAGGACATAAATTTAATGTTAACGCTAGAAACCCAATGCGAAATAATCTCAATGAAGATTATAAAAAAAAAAAAAAAAAAAAAAAAAAAAAAAAAAAAAAAANCAATTTTCCCCAAAAACTTTAAAACTCGATTTCTCTTTCCACACAGAACAACCTCTTCACAGTTTGTTACCATCTAGCTACACGACACCCTACATAGGAACAGAAAAGGAAAGAGAGCAGAAATTGAAAGGCCTCGGGGCAAAGATGAAATACAGAGAGGAGAGACAAGCTAGCTGGCGCACGGGCCAATCGATAGAAAACACGCTGGGCGCGTTCACGTGTAATGAGGAAGTGTTCTCTCGCAAACAGTTACAAGTGGAGTAGGTTACGTAGATAAGTCGTCACACATACGGTCGTGTGTAATTCTCTCTGGCGAGTGGGCATGTGGGCTCTCGATACGTCGCCGGGCGACCGACATTACAGGTGTAATATGCAACGTAGCCAGTTACATTTACTCCGGAAGGGAGTCAGGGGGTCTCGAGAGGCTGCTGTTTATGCCGATGGAAAATGGATCGACCGATTCGGAGTGGCCGGGCAAAATTGGTCCGAGCCTTTTCGACTGGGGGATTGATGACGCGAGAGCAACCCTAGTGGGGGTAGATATTTTTTTTTTCTTTTTTTTTTTCTTCTTTTCAGGGGGTAATTGCTTCTTTATAAGTGTAAATTGGGATGTCTGCGCGGATGTTTGTTAATCCTGCTGTAATCGTTTATACGTATTCTCGTTACGCATTCGTATTCCGTTAAATAAATAATATGTAAAGTAATTAGTACGTTGTATTGTAATATATGAAAATATGTAGAATTATGTTTAAATAGAATTATATTTCAAACTTATAAACCGTATTTAAAATTTGAATATGATCTATCGGATGATCTCTCGATTACCATGGACAAAAGATTGTAAGAAAATGATGCAATTATTCTTATAACCCGATTGAAAGTAATATGGTTTTTCTCGGATAAACACAGTGCGCGGTAAGTGCACCGGGTCGGATCAAACAGAAACAGACTTGCAAGTGCTTTAACCTATTAACCGCATAATTTGGAGTATTAAGCTTCGCTTACCGCAATTTGCCGATCGTAAAATTGCACACATTTATATACACGCCAATTTATTGACTGTGAGTTTAAAAAACAGATGGACATGTATATTTTTTTTAATATCTGTGTAATGGAAAGGCACGGAACATTAATAAATTCAAAACTTTAAAGATTTGAAATTGGAGATCGGAAGATCGGAAGATCTAAAAATTTTCAAATTAAAAAGTTAAAAAATACAGAAATTCAGAAATTGAAAAATTAAAAAATTCTGAAATTCTAAAAATCTAAAACTCTCAAATCTTTAAACCCGCATACTTAAATTCCCAAGAACGGTGCAGAAAATTATAAAAATTCGCTCATAAATCCATCGAACCGAGATCCCTGGGCCACCAAAGGCTTTCGACGATGGAGCACACGAACGCATGCACACGTATATCGGCGCTTTATCACGAGGTATCGGTGGCAGCGATGGATCGCATTAGAAGCGGCGTCGGAGTCTCGCTCGCACGCGTTTTATAAATCCTAGATGAAACGTTTCCTATCGGCGTTATCTGAATTGGACGGTGACCTGTGCTCAATAGAGGTGTACAGAAAGGCCAGCGCGCAGCGGCGAACGAAACGAGGCTTTGGATATCAAACTGGCCAGCGCCTGTTGATATTAGCATTTATTTATATCTCCTGACCTCAAATATGTGTAACGTGCTCTCCCCTCTACTCGTGACAGGCTTGGCTGTACAGGCACGCCTCCGTTTTCGAGGTTACGTGCGAGCTGATATCGAGTTCCATCAAATTTTACCGGTGCCGTAACACCGGTGGCTCTTTTTCGTGATAACGCGACCATGTTTCGAGCACAACTATTACACCACTGTTGTCACACGCCATCAAGAATGCCCGATCATCCGATACTTTCAATGTTTCCGACCAAGGACACCCCGGTTACGAGGTGCTGTTGGACTTTCCTTGGATTCACGTTTCAGCTTATAGGTTTCGCGAACTCTTCGATGTAAGTTTGATGAGAAGATTAACACTGGAACGGGCAATGATTAAAGTATGTTTGTTTGTACTAAAGAAATCAATACGGTAGGTATACGAGAAGAGGTA
>SMSQ01014948.1:17282-57512 GCA_019453375.1 Ctenoplectra terminalis
TGGGTTAATGCAGCGACTCGAATCGGGTATAATTATTTTATTTCCACTTTTCGTGTATTTTTACATTATACAAGACTTAATATCGAACCTTAAGCTTGGTAATTTTGCTTCGTGCGATATTTTAGAAAGTACTCGTTGAAATTCATTCTCTGTTCCTCGGGATGAGTATCGCAAAAATGTGTCCTTCGGATGCAAAGGGTTAATAAATTATATTAACCACGTCTGTAACGTAAATACTTGTGGTCTTTCTATGCGTATGAATTGTATGCGATATGTCAGAGCTCTTTCGCACGACGATACGTATATCGCGATACATGCATGTGATAATTGATACCTGTAGCACATGTATTGCCCATCGAAGCGTTCGGATGATTCTCGTGGGACACGGTATCACGACATTTCGGTATCCTCGGTAGACCGGCGACAAGTAGATATTATTAACACATTCGCGACCTGTGGTTTTCGAACGAGACGAATATTGTTAAAATACCGGACATAATTTTCAAGTCCACGTACGGCTGAATATCGGAAGGTTCTGCTATTTAAATGTGTGCGAATATAAAAAAAGTCAAAAAATGAAATATCACAAAAGAACGAAATTGATGAAAAATTAGTAGGAATGTTAAAAGTAACGTTCAAACAAGGACTGTTTAAATTGATTAAAAAAAATACAGTGTCCCTGGAAAATGTGATTCTGATTTTTCTTTCCGTTCAGGGTGTAATTAATTGGAAATAACGAGTGGACCAAGATTAACTTTCGAAAAAAGAAAATTTATTTTTAAATGATATTGGAAGGATACATTTTACGTAGATTCTTTTGCAGTTTAAATATCAATTATATGCGAATAAAAAGTGAATTGTTTTTGGGACACTCTGTATTTTTTTTAGAAACGAGTATAACGGATTTATTGCAACGTAAGACTTGATAACATTTTGACGATTTTATTAGGTATCGGAAAAAGTTGGTGCGGATTTATGCTACAAAATTCTAATATTAAGTAACTTTGTTTAATAATCATTATTAATTTCTGTAGCTCTTCTTCAATGTTTCTTTAAACTTATACATTCGATTGGTGTATAAATCTCGAGTTCTGTTCGCCAAAAATTAATTAACTGCTGTTTTCATCTCGTTATCGTTTTGAATTGTTACGAGCTTGGAACAAACTCGAACCAGTTTGTTACGCTCTCAAATGCGGCCAACCCTCTTACTCGCTTTGCGATTGGTCGGTGTTTTTCGTTAACCCTCTATAGCCCGAATTTTGTTTTCTTATCAGAGAAATAATTACCCTTCTCCCGCTACAATTTACGTGGGAAATTCATACAAATTTCAATTCTATTTCAACGGATGCAGTCTGATATTTATCGAGATTGTTTCGTGAAAGTGATTCAGATTTTATACGTTTCACAGACTTAGTAATACAGTAATCAACTTTAATTTTACAGTGATAACTAAATAAAATTAATTTTTTCAAATATAGATACATTAATTTCTACCTTTTAGGTCATACGACGCCATAGAAGTTTAACCGTTTGGCTGCTGACATATTTTTTCGGACATATGCCAAAACTGCGGCACTAATTGCGCGTGTATGAGAAAAAATGTAAAACACTTTTCATACAATAAACTCACTTGTATCGCTTTGCAACAACAAAAATTAAAGAATACCACTTATTTACATAAATTTGTTTTAATTAATTTCGTGAATAAAATTGGTAATAATAGCGCTCTTCAGCAGTCAAACGGTTAATAACTCGTTAACGGAGCTAAATTTGATATTTTCGCAAAGAAAGAACCTGCTTGAAATCATTTCAGAATTCATACGCCTCGAAGCGATTTACAGACCTTTTGAGACACTCTGTATAAAGATTACTCAGTGTTATAAAAAATAATAACAAAAAATGTTTTCAATAATAAAAAATAGCAACGTCAGTAGAGGACTTAGTAGAAGATTAAGATTGGTACGTTTCTTCGCTAACGAAAAACGAACCTCAGAGAAGGAAGGTACGAGACGTGGTCTGTGTACCTCGTACCACAGTGAACGTGTTAAAAGGCGACGGTGCAGTTCTTCTCAAGCCCCTTGCGCTCTCTTTGTGGTGGCATAGTCCCACCCACCATCTACGGATACGGGCGAAAGCCTGAGGTACCGCAAAGTCGGCCACTGAACTCACAAAGAAGGCTTATGACACACTAATGTCAGGCGTATATCGCGTACGTAAATTGCGATACACGTAGGGTGAACCGGGGAGCAATGGCCGACTTTTTTTTAGGAGAAACAGTAACATCGTAAAATTGATTAACATCTAAATTGAGAGAATAAATTCGCTAAAATAAATACACGTGAATTAAGTCGAAAAGCTCTGTGAAACGTAAACTTTCTTTGCTGTATTATTTGTCGCATTTTTAACCCCTTGCGGTCCGAGCCACTTTCGACACTGTAACTTAACTAGTTCATATTCAATAATATACTTTTAAAAATTGTCGATAATTTGGCTGAATTTTCACATTTCCATTGCCAGTAAGATATGTAGATAGAAAATTTTCCATCGAATAACATTTTAATGTAAAAGGATATGTTTCGTATCCAAAAACTGAAAACAATGGAAAAGTAAAATGTCGAGTCTGGCTCGACATAAGACCGCAAAGGGTTAACACTAAACCGACAATTAAAGTGGACCTAATTGTATCCCGAGAAATAAAAAGGATAGGTGTTTTAAGAAAATACATAACGCAAGGAAAACGAATCTTTATCTACATTTTTTACAGAAAATATTGCGAAAGATTGCTCTAATTACTAATATAACAAACCTTTCGTTTTATCTTTTTCAGTGCCTCGCTATGAACCTTGTCCTCAATAATATCTTACCAAAAAATATATTATTTCATGAAATATAATTTTATTCCTGACAAAAAGAAATGCCTATAATTATTTTTTTAACCATTTTAAAAATAAATTTCTTACGTAAATCAATGCGTTTAACCGACTCTACACTAAAATCGTATTTGTACGTGTTCTGTACACGATCAACGGTGTACAATAAAAAAAATTTTTTACGCGACCCGCGTACAATGTGTTAATATTTATAAAATTCAGTGTGCTACTAAAAGCAATTGAAAAACGGAATATTCCATGGTATACACGAGATTAAGTCTTCTCACCCACAAGGCCATCCCACCCTATCGTCGTGCGAAAGAACTTTAAGAATGCAAATAAATACATGACGAACCGCGATCGTTAATACTGAATATTAACGCGTCAAGGCGCACGTGCGATAAAAATCGACAGGCACTGCATGCGTATTCATATCGCTTGTCGTAAAAGAAAAAAGAAAAAGAAAAAAAATGTTATAAGCATATCTACCAAATTCTATGTTCAAGTATAGTAATTGCATTTTCGTCTGAAACGCACCTACAATTTATGCAGTGTCCGTCCAAAGGTATACTTTTGGAGAAGCAACTTCTTATTTTGTAATAACGTATATCGTTGAGGATGTATCCGCGCAACTATGACTTGTACAAATGTTATACAATACATGCGTATTCGCAGCATAATTAATGGTTTTATTGTGAAAAAAAAAAAGAAAAAGAACGTACTCGAATTCGTTAGACGAGAACGCCAGATTTTTCTGCTTCATATCGTTGCCTTTAATTATTTTTGCTACTAAATAGCTCCGATAAACAACTTTATATTATTATTATAACTTGAAAATTAATACCAATTATTTTGCTAACACAGTGTTAGCGAAAAATTGGAACTGTTAACACTGAAACTACCAAAGCGGTCAAACGACCGGTTCGTAATTGTTCACAAAAATTCTATAAATTTCTAATGATGTATTTTTGAGTATTTTCTGTGATTTTCTGTAAAATATATTGTTAAAGATTTGTTTCTATCTCATCCTGTATTTCTTTCAAATATCTATCGTAATTTCTTTAGCACAAATAAGTATGTTACGGGAAATGTGATTAATCCTCTGATTATGTGTAATTGCCGGTTATTTATTATATATAATCACTAAGTTTGGTAAACGTGATGAATTCTTGAATATTTATCATATTTATGGACGGAAAGAAAGTTGGACGATTTGAATCGTGTTTCGACTAGATCAGTCGAATAGAGTTCAAATAATTTTAAATTTTTTTATACACGTACATTCTATGTATATTTAATTTTCGTTTAAGAAATCGGGGACTTTTTCCAAATAGAACTTGAAATTATATAATTATACGATCGTTTATATCGTTTAACTTTACGTAACCGTTCCGTAATAAAATCAGTCAAATGTTACCAATTTTCCGGTCCTTACTGTGAAAAGGAAAAATAAAAAATGATCCATAAATATTCAAGAATTCATCACATCTACCAAACTTAGCGGTGATTATATACAGGGTGTTCGGTAACTGGTACAAGCGAAAAGAGAGTGATTCTATATGAAAAAATAAGTCGAAAATATCGAATAAAAATTTTTCGTTCGAGTAGAATGATAGAATCGTCTCGGCAGAAATGGACAACATTTTCAGCAATTTCTGTAATAAGAAACTTTGTGATTACTTCGTAATTTACGTGTCCCATCGAGACAATGATCTACAGTGAAAAAATATACAGCGAAAATTCAAAATCGATTTTCTCAAAAACAAAGCCTCAAACGAAAAATTTTTATTCCATATTTTCGACTTATCTTTTCACGTAAAATCACCCGCTTTTCGTTTGTACCACCAGTTACCGAACTCCCTGTATAACAACCGACGATTGTACACAATCACCTGATTGATTACATTTATCGTAACAAGTGTACTCGAATCGGTAGTTTCAGTGTTAATGTGAATTCTTTTTGAATCAGCGAAAAGATCAGTACAAACGAACAAAAAGTATTTTGTACCGAGCAGAAATGATCTTCGTCCTCGAATCATCTTCAAAAACGAGTGGTATGTAATAATAAAATAAATACCACTGCGATTGTATGATTGTATGGTGCTACGTGGTTATATACCGCCGAATATAGAAACTGTTAACTACGTTTGAAATCATTGTTTTTTGCGTAGCTTAGTGGTAGATGAAAATAAGTAGACATAGCGTAGTTTACGAAATAAGAAGCAGTACGCTGATATCGTAGATAACCAAGATAACATTCCCGCTGTTTTTTTTTTTAATCGCTACGTTTCTTGTCAAGTTGATTCAGCGGATCGAACAATTTTCGTATTCTTCGTACAAATATAATGTTTCACGTCGATATTACTGCTTCTATTTTCAGAAAGTATCGTTACTTTGAAATTTTTTATACCAAAGTAGATCAGTGCATGAACAGTTAATTATTTTAACCCTTTCGCTACGGTGCTCTCGGAATTGAAACTGCTCTTGGTATACTAATCGATACAGTTTTTATTTATGTAACAAAAATATTTTCTTTAGATTATTAGATACTTCTTAACTCTTTGGGGCACGCTGGGATTAAAAGATGTTTTTAGTTCCACTTTGACTTAGGGAAAAGAATGAGCTTTAACCTTCTATAAACCGAATTTTGTTTACTTATTGGAGAAAAAATTACGATTGATTACAGTTTTTCATTTTATAATACAGTAATCAAATTTACAGTGATACAGTAATCAAATTTAATAGCGCAGCGATAACTAAATAAAATTAATTTTTTCAAATATAGATACATCAGTTTGTAACTTTTAAGTCACACGGGCCCATAGAGGGTTAAAAAGAAATGATTGTTTTAGCTCAAAATTTAAATTAAGTTTGGAATACAAATTATATTTAGAATATAAATTTAACCCTCTATAGGCCGAATTTTATCTGCTTATTAGAGAAAAAATTACGATTGATTGCAGTTTTTCATTTTGATTTGAAAATGTTTTAACTAATAATTACTGTAGTTGGATCATAGTGTCGCTACAGTGATACAGTAATTAAATTTAATAGCGCAGTGATAACTAAATAAAATTAATTTTTTCAAATATAGATACATCAATTTGTAACTTTTAAGTCTCACGGGCCTATAGAGGGTTAAAAAGAAATGATTGTTTTAGCTCAAAATTTAAATTAAGTTTGGAATACAAATTATATTTAGAATATAAATTTAAGCCTCTATAGCCCGAATTTTGTCTGCTTATTGGAGAGAAAATTACGATTGATTACAGTTTTTCACTTTGATTTGTAAACTAAATTGTAACTAAAGAAAATTAATTTTTTAAAATATAGATACATCAGTTTGTAACTTTTAAGTCACACGGTCCCATAGAGGGTTAATAAGTACCATTCATAAACCCATGTGGCATGGTGGAACTATTTGAGTCCAATCTTATAACAAATTCAATTGAATCACTATTATTTTTTTATGCTTTTACATTATGTGATTCCTTTATTAGTAAAAATATACCAATTTTGTTTCATTTAAAACGCAATCAAATTTCTATGCAACATGGGTCTATGTTGCATAGAAATTTATCTTGTGCCGCAAAGAGTTAAGACGAACTATTCAACCTTTAATGTATTCTATATATTTCAATCGGTTTTCGAGATATTTCAAAATACATTACTTATTAACCCTTTCACCACGGTGTTCTCAGAATTGAAACAGCTCTTGGTATACTAATCGATACAGTTTTTATTTATGTAACAAAAATATACATGGCAAAATTTTGCGTATATTGTTTAACCCTTTGCGATCCAAGCCACTTTCGACACTATAACTTAACTAGTTCATATTCAATAATATACTTTTAAAAACTGTCGATAATTTGGCTGAATTTTCACATTTCCATTGCCAGTAAGATATTTAGATAGAAAATTTTCCATCGAATAACATTTTAATGTAAAAGGATATGTTTCGTATCCCAAAACTGAAAACAATGGAACAAAGTAAAATGTCGAGTCTGGCTCGACATAAGACCGCAAAGGGTTAACGAATGATGGCAGATCATACGTGAATAAAAATATAAATTATTCTATGGCACGGAAAACGTATATGCACGCTTTTATCAGACGATTGCTTAATTTTTAAACGCGTATATATACGCTCTTCGTAGCGAAAGGGTCAAATTATTAATTTTGTATCCTTAATACAATCTTTCGTTCTTTATTTAATGTAAAAAAATATTCATTTCCTATATCTTGCATTTCCGAAGACCTAATATCGAAATATACGAGTATCAACTCGTACCGTGATTAATTAAAATAATTATTTAGTACGAGCTCCGTTCGCTTCGTTTTGAAACAGAAAAATTCAAGTATCTTCGTTTAATTGATAAGAAATGTTATATAAAATTACTGCGCAAATAGAGATATAAAAATGATTTAAAACAAGCATTGAGAGTAAAGTCTTAATCGAGGCACCATGGCATATCGACGTTGCACATCAGATATATTTTTACGATTAATTTATTAATTGACTACTACGTTGTTACTGCGAGCTTTTGTAATAATATTTACGTCGCGACCTTTCGAATTGTTTGCATATACATATACATATATAGTATAGTGCGTTTATACGTATGTTAACTTATCGTACTTCTAATTATATACAAATAAAATATAAGCACTCGACATCTCGAAGAACGATTTATAAAACTAGTTACTTCTTGATACTCAGGTAGTCGGACAAAAGACGAAGACTGCAGTTTCAATGCGATGAAAATGTTCTCTAATTCAATGAAGAACATTTTCTCTAATTCAACGCTCCGACGAGAACATTTATATTACCAATAATTGGCAAGAAATAGAACAGAAAGTTTAAAAACATCGTTTCAACGCCCCCTTGATTCGATTCTCAAGGCGATAACAAAATCCTGACAAATTATCATTATTTCCAAAGTCCTGTCCAATGACTGTCTGGGTAGACTTAGAACTTTTCGAACGAGATTGTCCGGAACTACTATACTTGAAACTCCGAGGACCATGAACTCATAACAAAGTTTCTCGTTTTCATGATACAAATCTTGATCAAAGTATCAGAAACAGAGTCTGTGTTCATACAGAATCTTTGATTACCACTTCATTCGCGATACTCGTATAAAAAACGTTAATTCTACTCGATTGTAAAATAACCGAGGATGAGTAACACAACAAATCAAAAAGAAAAAAAAAGAAAAAGAAAAAAAAAGAGAAAAAAAAGAAAAAAAAAGAGAAATAAGTAAAATAAATGTTGTGTCCGAATAAGTGTCCATTATATCGTCCGCATGACGAAGTATACCAAATTATTTAACCATCGACTAAGAGACTTGTATTAGATCGTTTGAAACACGTAGCGTAGCAATGATCGGTGTATTGTGTTAGTTTAATTAACCCTTTGACTGCGGAGCACTCTAGGTTCAAACGTTCCGCGTTGACGAAATATTTTTTCGCGTACCGCGTGTTCTGTCGGTGGTCCATCGATTATCCAACGAGCAAACTAAGTTTCTATTGTAATTCTTCAGTTGTGCTGTATTAAATAATATCAGAGAAATATTCTTGAAAATATATTATTTATTTAACCCTTTGCGCTCGAAGACTTTTTTAAATTCCAGAGGGCTCTTGCGGAAACTTAAAGCGTTGTTTTGGAAAGAAAAATGAAAATTCTAAATGTTTACGATTTCTTATTTATTTGGTTAATTTGCTTTTATTTTAACACTTTGCGTACGGGTCACGAGATATCTCGTATATATCAAGCCGGCTTACGAGATATCTCGTTTTAACGTTTTTTCGATTTAACTCTTTGCGCCGCAGAATTTCAAATAATAAAATAGACCAGTGTTGCATAGAGATTTTATTTCATTTTAAATGAAACAAAATTGATATATTTTTACTGATAAAGGAATCGCATAATGTAAACGCATAAAAAAATAATAATTTAATTGAATTCGTTGTTGTAGGGTGACTCGGAATTAATGATTGGGAAATCAGCTTTGTCAGAAATTTTTCCATGATCCTTTAACTCTTTGCGGCGCAGGATTTCGGATAATAAAATAGACCAGTGTTGCATAGAGATTTTATTTCATTTTAGAAGAAACAAAATTGGTATATTTTTATTGATAAAGGAATCGCATAATGTAAACGCATAAAAAAATAATAATTTAATTGAATTCGTTGTTGTAGGGTGACTCGGAGTTAATGATTGGAAAATTAGCTTTGCCAGAAATTTTTCCATGATCCTTTAACTCTTTGCGGCGCAGGATTTCGGATAATAAAATAGACCCGTGTTGCATAGAAATTTTATTTCATTTTAAATGAAACAAAATTGATATACTTTTACTGATAAAGGAATAGCATAATATAAACGCGTAAAAAAATAATACTAATTTAATTGAATTTGATATTATAGAGTGGAACTCAAATAGTCCGTGCCACATGGGTTCATGAATGGTACTTATTAAAGCACGTCCTTTTCTCTGAGTCGAGGTGGGACTAAAAATGTTCCACCATGCATTACGGTGCACCAAAAAGGTGGGGGACTTTTAATCCCAGCGTGCGCCACAAAGAGTTAAACAGGAAGAATATTATAGAAATATATCCCTCGTAGAGACGAAATGGCTGTTTACACACGTCGTATAATTATCTTTTATTTTTTTGATACAGTGTGTACAATATTTGGATTTTTAATAATTGTATTTGTTCTGAAAAAACCAACAATCGTGTGAAATCAGAACAAACATGGGTTCATGAATGGTACCTATTAAAGCATATCCTTTCCTCTGAGTCGAGGTGGGACTAAAAATATCCCACCGTGCATTACGGTGCATCAAAAAGGTGGGACACTTTTAATCCCAGCGTGCCCCAGAGAGTTAATCGACAACTCAAGGAATTAAAAATGGATTTTCTTATTACGTTACTAGGGCAACGAAACTCTACGTATTTTATAACAATTGGTTAGTGAGATAAATGAACGTTATAATTCCGAAAAAGTAGAAAACAATCGGTGGGTACAGCCATTGCATCGGTAAGTCTGTGTCGATCGTGCATCGTACCTTATAAAGTGTTTTATCGTTGTGCAACATTTTATTATTTGAAAGTTTTATTTATTCTACTAATAAATTTCTATTTCTAGGCGCTATTTCTAAAAAAAAGTAGCAAACTGTTTCAAATAAACAAAGAAAATGAAAGTCAAGATGAATTATTGTTTGATGATTGATCGGATGCGCCAGATAACAATTCAGACGAAAATGAACATAGTGAGAATAGGAACATTCTTCAATAAAATGATGTTATTGTGAATATATGCATTATATAAATTTTTCTATGACCGTGCAAAAATGTGCAGGCCCCGGAAGCGCGTTGAGCGAGCAGAGTGCCGTACTCAATGTGTTAAGATAAAATAAGTGTTTGAAACGATGAAAATATAGAATCTAATTAAAAATATAAAGATATAATCTCTGAAGAAAATTATGCGTGTCGCTATAGCGGCACCAACCGAGTGCAAAGAGTTAATATATTATTATTTACGATCCAAACTACGATCCGAACAGTTCGATCGTCAAACGCACATATGCGTCCGTAGTCCATACCGATAGTTTTCACTGGACGCGTATGTGCGTCCACAGCAGTCGAAGGGTTAAATAGATGAATGTCGCGAGCCTCGTATATCGTGTATAATTATAACTAATTTTTAGTTACCATAGTACATTAATATGTATGTATAACGTAAATATGTTTATTTTTTACTAAATGTATCTCGCATTGATGTATTTTTTGCAAGCGTCAACCTAAGACGCCACCTCGGACGTTGATTAAAAAGTAAAAAGAAAAAAAATAAATAAATAATCGTCGCTTCATTTTATGGATGTATTTTATCGTGGACTATGTAAAATGTAGATTTTATAATGTTGTAATAAAATGATTTCTTTTTACGTAGCTCGGCTCACCTCTACGATACGCGATTGTAGATAACAAAATTGTAGTTAATTAATTATTGTTTTCATTCGTTAAAATAATGTAGATATTAGTGCTAGAAATAGAATTGTAGAAATAGAGCTACAGAATTATTTATATCGATCGTACAAGTATGCTTGAATCCGGTAGCAATTTATAAATTCTTTTTAAAAGGTACTCAATCGCCTCTTATTTATATCTTATTTATATCATTTTGAATCTACTTTTATCGTGGTACACGAGGTGAGTAATGAAATTATTATCGTTAAGAGAACGGTGTCGATGCATTTTTCTTTTTTTTTTTTTTTATCTCATATCAATCTCGTCTGTGCTCGTATTTAAATATTCCGTTGATCTTTAATTAAATAAAAAAATTTATAGATGGCGCGAGTATGCGAATATAAGGCTCGAAGGTTGGCTCGTAGTTTTAATTGTTTATAATCAACTTTGTATCACTATGTAACGAATATAGAATTATAAACGCATTAAGTTATTAAAAAAAGTAACGAAACAGACTGAAAAAATTTAATTCTACATAAATGTTGTACACGTTGAAGGTTAGCACCGAAGCAAAGGTTAGTATTGAATGCATTTAAAAATAGTAAACATTAAATGCTAACTAAGCTGGTACGTAATATTTATTTACAATGATACTAACAATTTTTCTATGGATTATTCGTAATCTTTATTTCAATTTTTTTTATCAGATCTACGTATAAAGAATGTTTCTTTTTGGATTTTTAAAAGATCGCAGTTAATATACTCGTATATATGTTTTTGCAGGCATGGATCCAGAATTTCTCTCTAGATTAATTCCACAGAACAAAGAGCACGTGCGTCCAGCGTGCAAAAAGTGTGGATACGCCGGACACCTTACATATCAATGTCGTAATTTTATTAAAGTGGATCCGAACAAAGAAATCGTTTTAGACGTTAGCAGCACAAGTTCTGATAGCGATGAAAATTACGTTACCCCTTTAACCGAATTACGTGAAAAGGAATTGAAAAAGAAGCTCCAGGAAGCAAAGAAGAAGTACAAAGAAAAAAAGAATAAAAAGAAATCTAAGAAACGCAAAAAATCTGAAACAAGCGATACAGAATCAGAATCAGAAGTTTCCAGCGAGGAAGATAAGAAACACAAACACAAAAAGAAGAAGAAGAAGTCGAAACATAAAAAACATAAGAAACATAAAAAGGACGATTCATCGGACAGTGACTATGATGACAAAAAGAGATAGTTTCTCTTATTTTTACGATTATCTGATAATATTCAAATTGTATATATATTTTTCTCAAACGACAAATACAGTTGTACATAAGTAAAATTATACCGTTTGTAAACGCGTATAAACCTACATTTATATGAATTGTATATCATTTCTATGCAGATAAAAAAGATGAATGTAATTCTGTGTTCCTTATTATTCAGAATAATCCCTCGGTTGAATAAAAATAACTCTAAGAATTAAGATCAAGTTGGTTTGACTCGAAAATCGAATAAAATGCATCAAGAAAAAATAACAAGTCATATTATTTGTATAACAATAAAACAATTTATGTACAATTTTAATCATAAGAATTCTATTCTGCACAATAAACAAACAATGTAAAAATTTTGCACTCAATTGTGTCCTTATTCAAGTTTAGATAAAAACTTAAAAAAAAAAATTTTTGTTTATTTGAAATAAAAAAACAATACTGAAACACGTTATTGCGCAGGCGCAATAACAAGAGTGGCAACAAAATATATTTAGGTTAGGATGAATTAGATCTGTAAACAAAGCATGACGCGACACGCAAGGAATTGTACAGCTGGTGCTGTTTACACCTATTACGAGAAAAAGAAAGATGCATCAGCCTCAGGTTACGGCACCAATACACAAAGAGTTGGAAAAGATTCCGTTAAAGATTTTGATTGCTGCTGTCTGACGTTACAACCTTGCAGAAATCCTGTTATAACGTTTGTATACCACATTTGTAGCTTTTGTTAATTCTCCTTATATCACATCACTAATTTTGTATTTATAGAAAGGATGGTTATTTGTTCGATAAAGAAGCAATATTGGAATATGTTTTAACCAAGAAGAAAGAATACGCAAGAAAGTTGAAGGAGTACGAAAAACAAAAACAGCAAAAAGAGGTAGATAAAGATGCGATATCAAAAATATTGCACACTTTGCAATCGGCTTTTATCATTTTTTCAGGAACAATCTAATGAGAAAACTGCTAACGAAGAATTACAGAAATTACAAAAGTTTTTAAAGGGAGAGAGAAACATTGTTTCCAGAAGTCAAACTACGGGCAGGGAATCAGCTTTGTCAGTTTCTAATATGAGCAACGGCAAAGATAAGATGTTACCAAGTTTCTGGATCCCTTCTAAGACACCAGAGGCTAAAGAAACTGTGTTACAAAAACCGGATAAAACGATCTATTGTCCTGTTAGTGGAAAACCGTTGAAAATAAAGGATCTTATTCCCGTGAAATTTACCGAAGTAAAAGATCCGGACGATAAGAAGTCTCTTATCGTTAAGCAAGCAAGATACATGTGTCCAATTACACATGATATTTTAAGTAACAGTGTACCTTGTGCAGTCATAAGAACAACGTACGTGTTTCTTTTTTTTTTTTTTTGTAATTTTTAATACTTGCTTTCTGTTATTTGTTACATTCTGTGATTTTTTTCTTTTTTTTTGCAGCGGGGACGTGATTACAATGGAATGCGTCGAAAAAATTATAAAAAAGGATTGGATCAATCCTCTGGATAGTACAAAATTGACCGAAGCAGACATCGTACCGCTCCAAAGAGTAATTTTAAAAAATAAGATTGAAATATATTAAAATAATATTAAAATAGAATACCCTAATAACAATATTAATTTCTTTTCAGGGTGGCACTGGATATTCGGCCGTTAATGATACATTAGAAGGAAAACATGAGAGACCAGTATTACAAGCATAAAATTTTATAGACATTGTAAGTTTTATAAATATGTGACTCTGAATGTACAGAAATGTAACGCGTTAATCTTATTAGAAATTAATAAAATGTACAATTTATATTTGACTCTATCGAACGAAAATTGTCCTGCGTGCATAATAGTAGAGAAAATTCCGAATTTCTTATATTTAATTACGTCGTAATATTAAACCATAAGATAACGCCATAGTTACGTTTGTTCGAAAAGAAATTAATATTTGTACAAAAAGATTCAATAATACAACTGAATTACGTACCCATTTAACTCCGAAGATGCTACAAGATTTTCTCCGATGAGCCTCAGAAATGTCTTCCACGACCGCCATTTCCGTTACTTTCAATCTTCCAAAATTTTCATCGCACTTATCACTGTTCACTTTGCGCAAAATAAAAAAAGACAAAAAAAATTCAACATAGATTACACGGTACTTTAACAGTTTCGCAAAATTTTCATCAATACGTTGAGATATAACTTTACTTCAACCGCCTTAAATTTCTACCACGGTGAATCATTACGTGTATCATGTTCATACAAATTTATCTAAAAGTTATTTCGCGGTAGTTTTACCACACCATGTTCTCTGTGCTCGTAAACGAAACATAAATCTGCTATCTGTAGTAATTACATTACATTCTAACAATTGACACACGATACATTAATACGGTATAAAAATTCAAGTTTAACACTAGGTTTACGGAACCCGTCAATTTGACGGATTTCTGATTTCATGCTGAAGTGCATTAATTATCTGTGCAGAAAATGTACACTCGAAATAGAATTAAAATCCAAGAAACGTACTAACTAAACCTGTGCGAACAAAAACCTATTAATTTCAAATAAAATGAACCAATGTTATTACAAAAAAAGCACAGTTCAATGTACCAATAAAATGGTCCAATCTAGTGTTAAACTAGTAAATCTAGTGTTAAACTGTCCGTTGGACAACCGAAGTTTTTTTTTTAATTTAAATTTAAAGTTGCATCAACCCGAATGAATTATTAGCAACCGCGTAAAACGTTGATTCAATACGAAACCAATCAAGTAAATTCCACTTGAGACACGTGTAAAGCAGATGGATGACCGGGATACAGTCCCAGTGGAAGACGAAAGCGACCATTAGACTAGGTAACACCATATTGGATCAAAGCTTAACACATCGAAGACCAGAGACTTTTTCGAAAGTCTTATTGTGAGATGAAGTTACGCTCGAATAAAATATGTTTACTTGTCTGCTTTTACAAAACATTTACGCGTACGGTAAATATGGGATCTTCGTTTCAATTTTCAGTTGGAGCGGTCCGGTTTTTAAACCTAACTTTCCATTTACAATTACCCGTCGCTTTTGTAAATTCAAAGAAACGAAATACGAGATATCTCGTGATCGGTCCTCAATGTGTTAAATCAGGTGCAGAAGATTTACACGTTTCAAAAAATTAACTTTCTACACGATTTGACGGTAAGGACGACCAAAGTTGCGCGACACGGTTTGACAAAATTCAAACCTTGTTTAGCGCGCCTTTCGGTCAGGGAGAGAACACCAATCCCACAATTCCTTTCGCGGGAAATATCGATTGGCGATCCAATCGGAACCGAGACGCCCGTCAGAAGGTGTCGCCATCTCAAGGAGCACAGTTTTTTAAAGTATTCCGAAATTCTGCCGCTCCGCCGGCCAGGCGGCAATCTGCGAGACTGCGTTAGTGTTCCCTGTCGCGTGGTGCTTGCGCGCGTTCCAAACTTTGATTTCCCGCAACTATCGTTTCAATTCGAAGGATTGAGTGTCAGCGTTGGTTACGAAGTGCAGAAGCCGCGATGATCGTTCGCCAGTAAATCAAAGGTGAGTGTCTCTGTTCGTAAGTGTGCATTTTATCGGATCGAGTACTGTTCACACGTGCATAACTTGCCGCGACCGATAAATCTTTGCGCGATTGGTGAGTAAATAATTTCGATAGATTTCGCGAGCGAAGCAATCGTGCGAGATCGTTACAAATATCGATTGGTGTACTCGCCGACGATCGAACGTGTAAAAATGATATTGTTTTTAAATTTTAATGGAACGGTGCTCGATGCGTAATTCCATTGTAGCTCGACCAATTGGGTTTGCGTGTAAGTTATCCAGCAACACCGGGAATAAGTGTCTACGATAGATTGGTAAGTAGGACATGTAAATGCATCGATTGGTCGACTATCCAACAGCGAGATAATTCGATTGGTAAAACGTAAAGGAAATTTGAACGCGTTCCGTGCCCGTTCGTGTCGTATCTCGTTAAACGCGTAGCGTTGGAAAGCAAACAAAACTGCAGCGTTATGTAAGAAATATCGTACATTAACTGCACCGATATGTTTTCAAGCATCAACCTTCGTTCGTTGTTTTCGTACTTTTTGTAATTTTCGTTCGCGCGTTCGCGGGTTCGACGCGACGCGACCCCACTGCTCGACACCGCATCTTATTTTTCACGAGTGTGCATTTTTTACGAGCAGCGTCAGCCTCGACGCGTATCAAACGTTCGAAAGTCGTTTCAAGTTGTTTCCTATTTGTCTTCGAGCGGAAGAAACGCGTTCGTTGACGATTTATGAATCGGTGAAAAAAGTATAAGAAAAAGAAAAAGAAAAGAAAGAAAGAAAGAAAGAAAGATATTAATAATATAGGAAATGGGGATGCATGAATATACATCGATTACATAGTCGTTCGTTACATCACCGAATCGATCTCAACTTATCGATTATATTGATTTTCCCTCGTCTCACTGCAGCTCGAATGCCAATCGATGCAGTTGATCTAATCTAAACGATTAAAATCGAGATCCCAATCGCGTTGCATCGTGCATGGCTCGAATGACGTATCATGCGACGATAAAACATTTAAAGTAATTAATCGATCACACCTCGGCTAAGATTCTAAAACTGTTCTCTCGAACAACAGAAACGAGCGCATCGGTGTATCAAATTATTAAAAATTAATCGCGCAAACGCAGCCTTATTCTTGGCAACCCTAAACATTTTATTATACACAGAGCGACGTAGGTAGAATTTATCAGCTAGGTCTAGTTTGTTGGTAACCGTGATGCAATCTACACACATTATCATTGTTACAATTGTTCACCTAGCATCGTAACACGACGACGATTAATAATAACATAAATTCCATACAAGTTACTCGCAGGCATTTGCGCAGGAACACGTATACACACGCTGCATTAATCATCCGACGCGTTAGATAAAAAAATGCAAATTTATCGATAATATGTTGGCATAGAATAATACAGCCAATGGTAAGATAACCTTCCGTGCAGATAATAATATATATATTTCTATACCCGTATATTGGAAACAGCGTTATATATACGTGCATACGAACATAAACATACGCGAAACCTTGTTATATCACTGAGCACATCTGCACGGTGTCTCTACACGACCGCAAAATATATGTACCGGTCGTGTACGAGCCCGTCGCATCTGTGTTCCTTTCCTACACGCGAATGCTTGCTCGTGTACGTGTTATACGTAATAGAAGGTTAAGCTAGGTTGACCGACCATGATGCAGAGTGCATGCGTAACGAATAGTTCGCGCCGATCGTACGAGAATATGTACGTGAGAGTAAAAACACGGTACCGTGCATGTGTTTTCGTGCACGCGTAGATGATAAGCGGCGACACAACGTTATATCATCGTCTACGAGGCGCATGGCGCATATTGCGACACGGATCGCTACAGTTCTTTCACCCATTCGATTTGGCTGCACTGTAGGAGATAGTACGTATGCGTATGGGAGAAATCGGCTCGTTCTCAGTTGGTAATCTTTTTATGGATAGGAGACGCCGATGGACTCGTTCATTCGCAGTACTTAGGACGTCGATGATGGACCGTTCTGCGAAATGCGACCGTATCCTTCGACGCTCGAGTCGAAACTGAATCTTCGTTACATGTCTCGTCCTTGGAAAAGAAAAAAAAAAAAGGACTTCGTAAACTGTCGCGTGGTCGATGTGTACGATACGACGGAGCGTCGGGCAAAGCTTGATCGCTTTCTCGGTGATCGGTCCAAAATATTGGGTTGTCCGGAAAGTTGATGCCGATTTTTGGTAGGTGCCATTAGAACAGGTCCGAATATGTCGGAATGATTGAAAACAAATAACACGCGTGTATATTCTAAGGAGTGATACTTCAAGTATCTTTGGATAAAAGTTTGTAACAACTACCGACGATTAAAATAGACTTATCTGTAGCAGAGAAACCGAAATGATAAGTATTTTAAGAAACACTTATATTAGGGGTAATAATTCTTTCTGCATATTTTGTTTACAAAATTATAGAAAATCTATAAAAATGCGCTGTTGTAAATTTATAAAATTTCTATGACAAATTACGAACCGGTCATTTTGACTGACACGGTAGTTCCAGAGTTAAATATGGAAAAGTTTTTCACCGAAAAATCTAAGAACTTTCGGAAGGATGGGATATTCGAGTTACGCGAGAGATGGAGAAAGGTTACAGAACAAAATGGAAGATATATAATTTAATATTGGGTTGTGGGGAAAGTTGGTGCCGATTTTTAAGGAAAATTCAAACGCAACACATTTAAATTTCCTTGTATATTTATTAAATCGTATATGTTCCATTTTGTTCTATAACCTTTCTCCGTCTCTCGCGTAACTCGAATATCCCATCGTTCCAGAACTTCTTAGGTTCTTCGGCGAAGAACATTTCCATATTTAACGCTGGAACTACCGTGTCAGTCAAAATGACCGGTTCGTAATTTGTCATAGAAATTTTATAAATTTACAGTGGCGCATTTTCAGGGATTTTCTATAATTTTTTAAACGAAATACGCGCAAAGAATTATTACCCCTGATATAAGTATTTTTTCAAATACTTATCATTTCGATTTCCTTGCTACAGATAAGTCTATTTTAATCGTCGGTAGTTCTACCGTTAATAGCGTATGAAACTAACGAAAATGAATGTATCCTAACGAAACTTTTGTCCAAAGATTCCTGAAGTGTCGCTCTTTAGAATATGTACGCGTGTCATTTGTTTTCAATCGTTCAAAAATTTTCAGACCTGTTCCAATGGCACCTACCGAAAATCGGCACCAACTTTCCGGACAACCCAATATAAGTCCGATCACCTTACAGCGTTGACCTAAACACTTGCTGAGCGAATGTTTTCCGTTTAACCCATTGACTGCCAACTACAATGATATCTCGTAGTAAGCGTGTGTACCAAAACTGCCAGATACGAGATATCTCGTAGTATGTGCTGCAATTTTAGATTAATTACAA
Organism: Ctenoplectra terminalis; assembly: GCA_019453375.1. Lineage (NCBI taxonomy): Eukaryota > Metazoa > Arthropoda > Insecta > Hymenoptera > Apidae > Ctenoplectra > Ctenoplectra terminalis. Next base: position 36,385 of record SMSQ01014948.1, read on the forward strand.
AATGGCCATTTGAGTTTGTAAAAGTAAAATACAGTTAGACAATAAAACTCTCGATCGGAAAATTTTTTGGGTGCCGCTTTCACCTTCGCGGTAAAACATTGCAAAAAAACCCAAAGGACACTAACCGACATACCTGACAAGGTAAAGAGTAATAAGGCTTTTAGACTATAAGGAAGGACGTGGCTATTAGCCAGTACGAAGTGAAATTCGGTATAGGAAGGACATAGTTCCTGGTTGTATTATTGTATCCTCAAAATATATATTTTTAACATTCTTTTTCAATATTAGAGTACCTTTTCTACATATCTCTCAATAGAGTTAACAATTATTAGTGTTTTTTCTCAATAAAAGTTACTGTAAATGCCATTACAATATTGTATCAGTAACTTAATATTATTATATTTTGTAAAATTTCATGTATTCTTTAAAATAAAACCGTGGCATCCAGGGCAAGACGCTCTAAATATGCCTGGCAGTCAATGGGTTAAAGGAGACACCTTAGGTTTCATTCATACGAGCTTCACGCTTTGTTGACCGGAAATTTTACACAGAAACTACAGTGACTATTATTAATATTCGGACACTATAGTATTCTATCCGTTACTACTCTGTATAGTTAACCATAATTAAAAAAATAAAATAAAGAGTTAAAACAAAGATTATTAGAAGAATGGAAGCGTATCACGCAAAGTTACTTACAAAATATTACAACAAACATGCCAAATTGATTACAACATGTAATTAAACAAAACGGCTACCCGACAAAATATTGATAATTTAAAAATTCATATAACATATACGTAATTTTTATGTAAAATCATTGTAGAAAATTAAATTTCCGAATATTTTTGCGATGTACGAATAACACATTTCCTAATATATTATTTGTTACGCGACTAATTATTTAGTCAAATTAAATAAAACTTGCGTTATCTTCAAGAAGAATACATGCTTCATTGTAATAAAAAACAAAAAATACATTAATTCAATTATGATCAATTATACAGGGTAGAAATGGATAGAATACTATAGTGTCCGAATATTAATAAGAGTCACTGTATGTCATGATACCGGGTATTATTTTGTAATTGAATATGGAAGTAAAAGATTCTAAATAAACTCCAATAAATTTTATCACGATTGCTGAAGAAAGCATTTATTTTGGAGAATTTGGAAACCTGATTTTTTATTATCAACGTAATTTGTGATATTACGTTTTTTTATTGTGTGATATCTTGTTTGAATAGCCGTTTTATCGTTTAGGTTCGAAAAGACGAGTTAAATCGTCACCGGTCAGCAAAGTGTTAATTGCTCATCGTGAATTAATGGGTGAACGAGCTTTAGATAAATTGGATGTTGATTATTTTTGAATTCAAGGTTTGATAAGTGTGCGTCAGTTGTAGTTTGTAGGATTTAAATGATGGTACAGGTAGTATTGAAACTGTAAAATAGCAATACGTTCACCTTAGATATGCACTTTGCTGATATGAATTAATTTATATTTGCATAAATTTAAATTAATATAGTATTTGATATTATATTATGTACGTAGAATATATAAAAGGGGAATTTTTTGGCACTATTTTACATTAAATTTAGAAAAGAAAAATTGAAGATTTAACACTAGAAGTAATTTCTTAGTAGTACCTATAAGTACCTATAAGTAATTTCTTATAAAAATTTTATAAATTTACAATGATATATTTCTGGAGATTTTCTGTGACTTTTTGTAAAAAATATATACAAAGAATTGTTACTCTTAGTATAAATACTTTTTCAAATACCTATCATTTTTATTTCTTTGATACAAATAAGTCTACTTTAATCGCCGGTAGTTCTAGTGTTAATAAATTAAAAAATTTGATATATTAATCGTTATAAGGACAAAATGAAGCAAAGAATGATATCTATTACGAGCTAAAATTTTATCAAGGATTTCTACAGATTGCATTTAAAAAAGAATTTTGGAAAATCTCAGGTATACATTAAATCGCTTGGCAGTATTAGCGTAAATCGGTACTTCATGTGTCTTAGAACGTGTATAATTGATGTCTACAAATAAACTGAATTGCTTGCTAAATTTAGCTAGGTAGTTCTAGTGTTAAACGAATGTAACAAAGTTTATAGTTCAATATCGAACGATCTGTAAAAAGTTGTACATTAAGGAAATAGACGAGTAGTTATCTGTACGATTTTACAATTAAAAATTCCCCAAAAAATATTTGCTCTCAAAAAAAATTTCTCTGAATATCAGAATTATATTATCTATCTTACATTGATCGCTTTAATGAATCACTAAATTGCTAAATTTTTAAATCTCAGAAGCCATTCTTAGAAGCTTTGCACTAGAATTAATTTCAAACCGATGAAAAAAAATTAATACGAATATCGCTTGTTCTTTTACTTCGCTTCTTTTTTCCTTTGATAATTGATTTTCTTTCCGTTGATAATCACTCATTATTCGCACTGAAGCTCAGTTGCTGCGTTAGAAAATTTTTCTCGTGAATTATACAGTACTGTGCAAAAGTCTTACGTAAAATTAAATTGCTTTGAGTAGGTGAGGTATATTAATTACACGCATGTCTATTTTTCGTCAAAATAAAAATTTAGTAACCCGCGGTCCGCCACACTTTCTCGTACGGTCCTTCAAAGATTTTACATTTTGACTTTTAAAAATTCCTACAGTGTCCCTCATTATACACTAGGCGTGTTAACTTGATTTTTGGAAACGATGCCGACATCGTAGATAATCTTTTTCCACATATACAGTACTGTGCAAAAGTCTTAGACCATCTACATTATTTATCTTGTAACTGTAATTAAACATATTTTAGAGAAGCATTTCTTAACACTGTTAAATTCAAATTTTTCCATACTGCCTTTCTTGTGTCGGTCATGCATAATTTTATCCGGTGAAAATATGTTTTAAAAATTCTTTAACGAGCAGAGCCTCGATTAAAATATTATGGAACGCGTATGCAAAGTATAAAGGAAACATACGAAGAAAGCCAAAAAGGAAAAAATCAGCTTCTCAAATTTGTCGATAACAGAATGGCAGGAAATGCAAAGTGAGTTTCTTAAAATTTTTTCAACAATTATCTAAAAAAAGAAAAAAAAAAAACTGTCGTGTAGCGAAAGTAAAAAGAGAATATTTCTCAATCTAATTAACACCTCGTGAATCTAATTCTTAAAAAAAAAAAAAAGAAATAACATCAAATTAAAAATAATATTAATCCATCTTAAATTCGTTGTTAAGATAGCAAAATATTTTTTTTGCCAGGTGGTCTAAGACTTTTGCACAGTACTGTATATCTTTCCTTGTAATTCGAATCGCTAACGCAGAATATTTTGTATTCTGCGTCGCATTAATCGGATACAAAATTAGACTTCCATTGGAAAATTTGTTTGTCGTTGTTGCTTCTAAAACGAGCGTCGAATTTTTTGCACATCGGCAGATCGAACGAAAAGTTTGAAACAATGCCACGACGTTTCGTTGTTCAAACGTGAACGAAAAAAAATCTATTAACATAATTCTGAGGAAGAGAAAGTATGGAATAATAATGATTTCAATGCATTCTAACAAATGGGATTAAAATTTGTTATAAGATTCTGATAAGATTATAATAAATTTGTGAATTTATTTGTACGCGTGTTTATAGCAAAATATTTTTTTTGCCAGGTGGTCTAAGACTTTTGCACAGTACTGTATATATATACAAGAGCGAAAACACATAAAGGCATCGGTATGTGAAACTAATAGGACGATTAATCTGTGGTTCAACTTCCTTCCTCGACACCATGTGAAAGAGGAAGTTCTGTTTAATTTACGAACAGGATTTTTTCATAAAAATTGCATAGACATTCTCATTGTTTACTGATACTGGCAGCCCATTACGTGGATAATTAGCATTAATCCTATTCTTCCGCGATTGTAATACATCGAACGGTTACGTAATTTAAATCTAAGAAGCGAAGACTCATGCTCAGGCGACTTTTCTCGGCGGCGTTATTTTTCATCGGTGAATTTAATCGGTTGGTCACTTTCAAGATCGCAATAAGGTTCTTTCATTAACGATACAGTCTACAGGAGAGAAAGTAGGAACTAGCAGTAGTTTACTACCGTACGTGGTTCGCCTTTGTTGTACAGACGTACTAAACTACTGACCTCCCTTCTCAAGAAACTCGCAGACACACCCGTGCATCTGAACGTAATCATAAATATGCCTGTCATGGTTGTCATACACGTTAGCCACTCGTATTCTGTGTTACAGTATCAATTCAGTTTTATTTGATAGGAAAATCCTGCGTAGAAATTATTTTCTTATCGTGACTCTTGTCGAGCTTTTCGAATCTCTGCTTATTTATCTACATTTTTATATAAATAATCTTCGTTCTTATTAATAGTTGAGTTTAAATTGGAAAATTAATTCGTAAAAAGGTAATGAGATAAATATGTTTTAAGATGTTAAAAAATATTTAATTCTCTCCTAATGTTAACGTTTTTTTTATATTTTTTTTATGTACTGTATACAGGGTTATTAAGAGCGTAGTGAGATAAATAAATTTTTAGAGTTGAAATAGTTATTTCTTATTTAATGTAAGCGTACTTTTTAAAAATATTTTAGTGTATATTTTACATACTATTTTTAAAAGCGTAGTGAGATAAATCAATTTTTAGAGTTGAAATAGTTATTTCTTATTTAATGTAAGCGTACTTTTTAAAAATATTTTAGTGTATATTTTACATACTATTTTTAAAAGCGTAGTGAGATAAATCAATTTTTAGAGTTGAAATAGTTATTTCTTATTTAATGTAAGCGTACTTTTTAAAAATATTTTAGTGTATATTTTACATACTATTTTTAAAAGCGTAGTGAGATAAATCAATTTTTAGAGTTGAAATAGTTATTTCTTATTTAATGTAAGCGTACTTTTTAAAAATATTTTAGTGTATATTTTACATACTATTTTTAAAAGCGTAGTGAGATAAATCAATTTTTAGAGTTGAAATAGTTATTTCTTATTTAATGTAAGCGTACTTTTTAAAAATATTTTAGTGTATATTTTACATACTATTTTTAAAAGCGTAGTGAGATAAATCAATTTTTAGAGTTGAAATAGTTATTTCTTATTTAATGTAAGCGTACTTTTTAAAAATATTTTAGTGTATATTTTACATACTATTTTTAAAAGCGTAGTGAGATAAATCAATTTTTAGAGTTGAAATAGTTATTTCTTATTTAATGTAAGCGTACTTTTTAAAAATATTTTAGTGTATATTTTACATACTATTTTTAAAAGCGTAGTGAGATAAATCAATTTTTAGAGTTGAAATAGTTATTTCTTATTTAATGTAAGCGTACTTTTTAAAAATATTTTAGTGTATATTTTACATACTATTTTTAAAAGCGTAGTGAGATAAATCAATTTTTAGAGTTGAAATAGTTATTTCTTATTTAATGTAAGCGTACTTTTTAAAAATATTTTAGTGTATATTTTACATACTATTTTTAAAAGCGTAGTGAGATAAATCAATTTTTAGAGTTGAAATAGTTATTTCTTATTTAATGTAAGCGTACTTTTTAAAAATATTTTAGTGTATACTTTACATAGGATTTTTTAAAAGCATAGTGAAATAAATAAATTTTAACACGTTAGAAAACATTTATTTTTCTTTTTACGTAAAGCTACTTTTCTAAACATTTTAATACACATACCGTACATATAATTTTTTTTTTCGCTACGTATAATAATATTTCTCGAATATATATATAAAAACGATTCTTGACTACGAAGAAGTCAATTAGTTTAACAGTGTCTAAACGTACGTACATATTTACGTGCTTTTGCCTGTGACACGTATCGCCTCTATAAGGCAAACACAATCTTTTCCAAAGAAAAAATTAAAATTAATTTACCAGGGAACGGGTGATGTTTTTATGCATGAGCTTTTATATTCAAACGTTTTTTTCTTATTTCTTCATTTTTTTCATTCGATTACAATAAATTAATAGAAACGTGAAACGATTCGGACCATCGTATCATTTTATTTTTTAAAACGACATAATTTTCAATTCAAAGCGTTTCACAAAATTTCCTCGGCGCAAATTCTTGCTGATTAGGCAAAAATTACGAGCAATAGTTTCCTCCTAGCGGAAACTGTTAGCCACGATCGCTTGTTAATAAATACACAGCAGTATGCCCGGTCACCAGTGCTTCGTACACACTTTAAACATTACGTAACACGTCTTGCGTGTTTTGCGGTGCGCATTACCTCATATCAAAGCAATTCTCGAGTATGGCGCGGTCATTTTCCCACCGTGGCTACCCTCCCTCCTGGCTCAAATATGCGTGAACTTGTTTCCGTTTTAGAAAAGGCACTTCATTGAAAAATCGCTGTTTCCTTCTTTCTTGCGAAACCCGTGCAGGATACACACAGGATACACACAGGACACTTTGTCCATGCTTCTGAACAGCCGATTAATTCGATTTGCAATTGTAATTAATTCGAAACATTTATAGAAAATTACCCGATCAACGGGAAACTTTACCCTTCAGTCGTCTGTGGAAATACCTTGCCTTTGAATTAATCGCTATTTCCTGTGACAATTTAATAATAACCCTTCTACGGTCTTTAAATTATTTTTTACTTGACACTAAAATTACGGATAATTAAAGCATGCCTGTTTGTACCAAAGAATTTGTAATAATCCATGTTTGAAAAAATATGTAACGCAATAGAAACAAATCTTTAACCATATATTTTACAGAAAATCATAGAAAATCACAGAAAATTGCAAAAAATCGCAGAAAATCGCAGAAAATCACAGAAAATACTCAAAAATACACCATTAGAAATTTATAGAATTTTTATAAACAATTACGAACCGGTCATTCGACCGTTTTGGTAGTTTTAGTGTTAAGTACGCTCTCGTATCACAAAAATAAATTTCTAATTTTTACAAAAATGTGTCTTTAACATAAAATTGAAACAAAGAAACTGGCACATTGATAATAGGTTTTTTATATATATTTTTCAAAGGAAAGGAAAACTCAATCGGGTCAAAAATGTTCCAAGGACCGTAGCAGGGTAAAATAGATGCTTTCAAACGGATTTTTTTTACACATTTGCATTAAATTTACGGGCATCGATTGGATCATTTTGATGGGTACATTAAAATACAGATTTTTGGTAATATAATTAGTTGACTTTGCTTTAAATCAATCGATTTTTATTAATAGAGATTTATTTCTCTTCTATAGCACAATTTTGCTATATAAATTTTATTTTGAGCTTACATTTTCCGTACGCAGACTTGTTAAACTTAAGCAGGAAATCTGAACTGCATGAAATTGACGGGTTCCGTAAATCTAGTGTTAAGTACTTATATCATCCATATAAACGTTAGACCAGCGAGCATATCTTTTCCTAGCGTTACCTGTGCTCGCTAGATTTCTTGAAAATGATAGAGCAATTATTTCGTATCTGAGAAATCGTCAAACAAGATCTGTATACTATCCTAGCTCAACGGTGGTCCTTTTTCTTCGTTTCGCAAAGTATTTATTATCAATCTTCATACGCTTCTCAGGTGTAAAATTCATACATTTTTTGTTTCTAGATATTATAAGATATTTTATTTCTTTTCGATTGTATTGTGATTTTATGTATCTGTTTAAAGAGTAAAGTTATGAGTAAAAAAATATGTTGTTAACATGTTTTCTGAGATATTAATATTTCATATTAGATACAGTTCTAATCAATAATCTAAAAAATAATGTGAAAGATAATATTGTAATAAGAATTCTATCAATTTTTAACTTTTATATTATTTTCCGTGATTCTGTGTAAATTACATAATTAAAGATTTGTTGCTTTTGCATTGTGTGTTTTTTAAAATATTTATTATTGCAATTTCTTAGGTACAAATAGGTATAGTTTAAGTTTAGGTAATTCATTATAGATATTAAATTTGTAGCTATAGAAATCATATTTATAGACACTAAATTTATAGGTAATACTTTAATCACTGATACTTTTAATATTAATACAACAACTAAAAAACTAACGTAATTTGTATACTCATTTCTGAGAAACGTACAAACGTTAATAATTTATAGCTATAGAAATTAAATTTAGAGATATTAAATTTATAAATATAGATGTTAAATTTATAAATATTAAATTTATAGATACTAAATTTATAGGTAATACTTTAATCACTGATACTTTTAATATTAATACAACAACTAAAAAACTAACGTAATTTGTATACTCATTTCTGAGAAACGTACAAACGTTAATAATTCATAGCTATAGAAATTAAATTTAGAGATATTAAATTTATAAATATAGATATTAAATTTATAGATATTAAATTTATAAATATTAAATTTATAGATACTAAATTTATAGATAATACTTTAATCACTGATAATTTTAATATTAATACAACTAAAAAACTAACGTAATTTGTATACCCATTTCTGAGAAACGTACAAACGTTAATAATTTATAGCTATAGAAATTAAATTTAGAGATATTAAATTTATAGATATTAAATTTAGAAATATTAAATTTATAGATACTAAATTTATAAATAATACTTTAATCACTGATATTTTCAGTATTAGTATAACAACTAAAAAATTAACGTAATATGTATACCCATTTCTGAGAAACGTGCAAACGTTAATAATTTTCAATATTAAACAATATCTTGCAATTACAATATCACGTAGTTATTTATTAATTTTCCAAAAAGATATAAATACATAGAAATATTGTATATTTTGCAAATTTTTCTATTAGATTTTACCTAGCTTTTCTATAAACTCTTTTCTTGATCGACTATAAAGAAAAAACCCTGCTATTTCCATAACGTTAGATTGAAATCGAGGAGCGAACACGTCCTTGGCGAGACAAAGTTACGAGCGATCACGACCTACGACTCGTAGGATTACATGTCGGCGGATAACGCCACTTCCGACTGCTAGTCTCGCTTTCGACGATACGGTTTTTTCGTCGTTCGTCACGACTCACGAAACGATCTATAGATCCCCGGCTTGCTTGCTGTATTTACGTAACGCAATATCGGTCGTGCACAAATCGGGGGGAAAAAGTGAATCATCGATTACACTTGCTAGGCTGCAACATGGGCGATGGCTTCCTCGTTAAACCTTGAATAAGTAATCTGCCCCTGAGGTGATACACCGCACGATAAAAATCGCCTAATATCTAGGCTTTTCCGATACATCCGTCGGTCTTATAAAAATTTTCGTTCTCAAATATTGGAGACAATGCTAGCGGAATATAATTTAGAAATTTTATTTTGTGAATATTCCTGATGTAACAGAATATGCATGGCCACCTAAATATCACGATTCGAAAAGATATATGGTTTCTTAGTAAAGTATATTTATGATTTTGAAAGGAATTAAAAGACGATGTAAAAAGAAACTTTTTTTTCCACGGTATTCTTTCTTCAAAAGTATTTAAATTGTATTATAAATATTTTTTATGTAGTTAAAAACATAGAGGAGATATTTAGGTGGACTCTATCAGCTATGTTTAAATATTCAAGCATTTTCTCTGTATTTATTTACTTTTTTTTTTTTTTTAAATGAAGATGAACTATATTCTGGGCGATCATTTATTTTTGACGATCTTAATTTTTTAACAAAAACCATAATGAATTTTGTATCATGAATCCGCACGAACTTTTTTCTGTGTCTAATAGTTTCTGTATTCAAGGAAAATTTAATTTTTCCGTTCTTGAGTGGATATTAAGTATACAAATTAACATCATCGTTTGTAATTATACATTACGTAGGAAATTTGATCTGTTACTTCATAACACGAGTTCATAATTGCACTGTTGAGTCTCAGTTTTGTTGGTTAGTGATTGAATTGTGACTTCATGTTAATATTACAGTACTCGATGCATAATAAATATTGCGTTAAAGAATAAATAAATATAATAAAGAATGATAGAAGATAGATATAACAAAGAGTAAAGAATAATAAAAAATAGATATAACAAAGAGTAAAGAATAATATAGAATAGATATAATATAGAATAAAGAACAATAAAGAATAGATAGAATAAAAAATAAATAATAAATGAAATGTCAGTAATGAAACAAATATAATTTTTAAACTTAATTTTTCTTTATTAACACGTTGCCAACCACACCAGTTTCATTTAAGTATTTCTAAAAAGATACTTAAAAAGATTTTTAATGAATCCTACGTCACGAAGACGATTAATAAAAGGATTTAAAGTAAAGTTAATCGTTTCTTCCTAAAACTATTTTAGAATAAAATTGCATAGAATCAAATACAAATAATGCGGTAGAAAACGGGAGATCTCGTCGTAAGCAATGCGATAAGTATTTTATACAAAGTATTTTATTAAATTTTCATATTCTTTTTAGTTATCTTACATATATATTGTTTCATAATAATACTCGATCCATTATCACGTATTTCATAAACATTAGATACTTTAATAAAATAATTTTTTTAATCATTTTAAAGAATACAAACCTTAAGAAATATTTCAAATGTTGTAGATAAAAGTTTCAACAATTAAATTATTATGAATACAGTTAATCGTTTAATCTTACGTTCGATAAAAATGAAAATACTCATTAATATTTGTTGTTCCAAATTAACGATAATATCGCCAAGGTTTTCGCTAGTTTCTCTATTAAAATCTTGTTGTTCACAGATATGAATAAGACCTTTCGACCTTTTTCCCTCTGATGTGTTGTATTAAATGACACTTAACGCACTTACATTTTCCCGCGAATACTCGAGAAATGTAGGTGACCTAATTTCCTACGCGCGTTGATTTAAAAGAGCTTTTCATGAAACGTTCGAGATATTTATTCATGAAACGTTCCGAGTTATTCTATTTCGTGCACATTTTTATTTTTCAAAAATAAAACATTTAACTTCATTCCAGTAGAATGTTCCTAAATGTGGCCAATATAAAATTTATTTCATTAAATAATTTAAAATAGTAATTTATACCTGTTAGATACGATACGTAAGAGTTCGAATTAGTTTATAATAAAAATTTGTTCGAATAATGTTTCTCAATTTTTTCTTCAAATAAAAATTCTTGTTCTTTTACGAATAAATATCAGAATTCAAGTTTTTGAATCAGGATTATCATTTTTTTTTTTTTTTCTATACGTGTCAAAATTGAAAAAAATGAAGCGTAAATGCTATAAAAAGTTGGCAAGAGAGATAGCAACATTGTAGGAACTCAAACTATATTTGCGTATTCTCACGTAAAATTGTGTATATCAGCAAGCGTTGAAAGTAATGAAACTAATCTCTGTTTATGATATCGTTACACGCGTGCATTTCTACTAAAATTTTTATGGACTTTACATTGATAAAACTGAAATAGAAAAAGGCATCCTTCACATTGGCATTTTAATCTTATGTTGCTTAACCATGCATGTCATCGTTACACAATCTTTGTTAGCTGATCTTACCACATTCCAGGAATTTAATTTTTATTTCAATTCAATACTTGCACATCTGAAACCTAATTCGAACCAATTGTTTTACAATGTTTCTCATTTGCATTGGGTACTTGTAACTAGAAAAATCAATATCATGTGTAGCTGTGCTATAAATATTAAATTTATTCGTTATATTTAAAATAACCATGGTCCCAAAAAGATATAATATTAGAAGTGAATAATGCACATTAACACTAGATTTACGGAATTCGTCAATTTAACGCAGTTCAGATTTCGAGTTTAAGTTTAACAATCATGCGTGCGGAAAATATAAACTCGAAATGAAATTTGTATACGAAAAATGCATTAAATAGATTTTTACTGATACAAATCTATTTATTTGAAGTGAAGTCAACTAATAATGTTCAATCATTTTCAAAATCAGGTTCAATCAGATTAAAAATGAAAATTATACACGAAAAATGTATTAAATAGATCTCTGCTGATAGAAATCTATTTATTCGAAGTGAAATTGACTAATGATGTTCAATCATTTTCAAAATCAGGTTCAATCAGATTCAAAATGATATTTATATGCGAAAAATCCATTAAATAGATCTCTGCTAATAGAAATCTATTTATTTGAAGTGAAATGAACTAACGATGTTCAATCATTTTCAAAATCAGNCCATGCATGTCATCGTTACACAATCTTTGTTAGCTGATCTTACCACATTCCAGGAATTTAATTTTTATTTCAATTCAATACTTGCACATCTGAAACCTAATTCGAACCAATTGTTTTACAATGTTTCTCATTTGCATTGGGTACTTGTAACTAGAAAAATCAATATCATGTGTAGCTGTGCTATAAATATTAAATTTATTCGTTATATTTAAAATAACCATGGTCCCAAAAAGATATAATATTAGAAGTGAATAATGCACATTAACACTAGATTTACGGAATTCGTCAATTTAACGCAGTTCAGATTTCGAGTTTAAGTTTAACAATCATGCAAATATAAACTCGAAATGATATTTGTATACGAAAAATGCATTAAATAGATTTTTACTGATACAAATCTATTTATTTGAAGTGAAGTCAACTAATAATGTTCAATCATTTTCAAAATCAGGTTCAATCAGATTAAAAATGAAAATTATACACGAAAAATGTATTAAATAGATCTCTGCTGATAGAAATCTATTTATTCGAAGTGAAATTGACTAATGATGTTCAATCATTTTCAAAATCAGGTTCAATCAGATTCAAAATGATATTTATATGCGAAAAATCCATTAAATAGATCTCTGCTAATAGAAATCTATTTATTTGAAGTGAAATGAACTAACGATGTTCAATCATTTTCAAAATCAGGTTCAATTAGATTCAAAATGAAATTTATGTACAAAAAATGCATTAAATAGATCTCTGCTAATAGAAATCTATCTATTTGAAGTGAAATGAACTAACGGTGTTCAATCATTTTCAGAATTAGATTCAATCAGATTCAAAATGAAAATACACGAAAAATGTATTAAATAGATTTTTGCTGATAGAAATCTATTTATTCGAAGTGAAATGAACTAACGATGTTCGATCATTTTCAAAATCAGGTTCAAAATGAAATTAATATGCGAAAAATGCATTAAATAGATCTCTGCTAATAGAAATCTATTTATTTGAAGTGAAAACAAAAAAATTTATATTTTAATATATCCATCACAATGATCCAATCCATTCTCGCAAACCTATTGTTAAAAATAAATTAAAGGAATAAAGTACAATAAACTCAAAACTTCTATCAACCAATTCTTTATTGACTCTGCAAATTGTAAAAGCAACACCATAATACGCCTCTTCTACAACAGTTCTTGAATTATTTGATCCGATGTGCACGTCTCGACAACAGTATGACCCAGTCAAGATCGCCGACGGCGAATCTAGCAAACCAGAAACAGCCACAGTGCACAGATCCGAAAAGGTCAAAGCATTTCAAATGCAAATAGCATTTCTCCTGTAAGGATACATAATACCGGTCGGTGATTGCACAGGAGACGCAGGTCCAGTTGGTTAGCGTAACGTCATTTTACGTTTGATAATTATTTGCATCTCGCGGCATGAAATATCAAATTAAATTCAAAAACCATTGGCTGAGTCACGTCTCGACGCATGTTGCATTCACCGCTAGCTTCACTTTCCCTACGACATGGCTCACCGTCGCCGATACGAACGTTCCCTTCTGAATTCTTACGATTTCGCACCGTTGACCGATATTCGTTCCATGAAATACGAAAAAAAAGAAAAAGAAAAGTATAAAAGATTTCAAGGAATGGTTCTGATACCTATGAAAATAATTGGACGATGCTTATAAAATTTTTAGATGAACACGTTGCTCGTTTTTCTGAGAAACGTGCGTATAATATTAAATTAGGTTGTCCTAAAAGTTTCTTTCGTTTTATTAACCCTTTCGCTACGAAGAGCGTATACATACGCCTTTAACTCTTTGCTTTAAGGACGCTCTAAGGACTAAAAACGCTACTGCTATATAGATAGATACAATTTTTGTCGATATGACAAAAATATACATATCAAAATTTAGATACATCGTGCGATGAATTATGTTACAACACATGTGAATGAAAATAGAAATATTTTTGTGCTATAGAAGATGTCCATGTACGGTTTTATTAGGTTGGAAACTATGAAACGGGCATTTTTTGTTTAGTCCGTGTTCAGCTATGTTCAACTTTTTTACTTTATTTATTGCACGCAAATGTTTTAACACAGCTGTACGACTAGTTCCTAGTTTAGACCCAAGTATTCGACTAATTGTGCGTGGATCGGATTCCACGGTCGTCCTTAATTCCTCGTTATCAATATGGGCCGGTGGTCTTCCTCGAGGCTCATTCGCGATGCTCGAATTGCCAGAACGAAATTTTTCGAACCAATATCGAGCATTTTTTTCATCGGTGGATCCATCTCCGAATGCCTGATTAATATTTCTCGAAGCTTGAGCAGCGGTATGATTTAATTTAAACTCGTACAAGAAGAATAGATGTAAATCGCGTTTTGTTTCCATCTGGTTTAGGATAAAAATAAAATAAAAATGGGATACAAAGACGAAAAAATTTTACAAAATGAGTAAGAAGAATACCTTTAAGCTTTGTAAATAATAATATCGAGCGCACGTTACAATGTATCTCTCTCAGTCGCAGATGAACACAGACTAAACAAAAAACGTCCGTTTCATGGTTTCCAACCTAATAGTAAAGGATTGTTTAATTTCTCAGACCGTATATATACGCCCTTCGTAGCGAAAAGGTTAAAAATGAAGTACTCATCTGATAAAAGCGTGCATAGACGTTTTCTGTATCATACAATTATTTATATTTTCATTTAAATATGATCTGCCATCATTCGTTAACCGTTTGAGTGCTGAAAAATTTTCTTGTATATATGGTAAAAGTGTGGAATAAAATACCTAGTTTTTTTTTGTGGAAAATAATAAAAACGATAGTCATTTACTCTGATTATTATATAAAAAGTAGTTTTTACCAAGAAAAATATTTTTTATTCTCGGTTATTACAAGAGTGTTTTGCTGCACAAATTCCATCAAGTCCTTTTTTACATATAGCGCAAAATTTCTGGCACAACGAAAGAGAAGCGCGATAGCGCTTCTTCACACTTAAACAATAGACTTAAATTTTTTTATGTATATTTTTGTTATATCGACAAAAACTGTATCGATTGGTACACCACGAGCTCTTTGAGTTGATACTCGTATATTTCGATATTAGGTCTTCGTAAATGCAAGATATAGGAAATGAATATTTTTTTTACATTAAATAAAGAAAAAAAATTGCATTACGGATACAAAATTAATAATTTAACCCTTTCGCTACGAAGAGCGTATACATACGCGTATAAAAATTAAGCAATCGTCTGATAAAAGCGTGCATATACGTTTTCTGTGGCATAGAATAATTTTTATTCACATATGATCTCCCATCATTCGTTAAACAATATACGCTAAATTTTGCCATGTATATTTTCGTTACATAAATAAAAACTGTATCGATTAGTATACCAAGAGCTGTTTCAATTCTGAGAACACCGTGGTGAAAGGATTAATTAGTAACGTATTTTGAAATATCTCGAAAACCAATTGCAATATATAGAATACATTAAAAATTGAATAATTCGTCTTAAGAAGTATCTAATAATCTAAAGAAAAATGCAGACTTCCGGTTAAAAAAACAGACTTGATGTTCGTATCTTTGAAAATGATAGCGCGAAAAAGAAAATTCGTCTTCGCCGAAACATTGGTCCGTTAGAAACATACAAATTTCATATAAACAATTATTTTATATTTTCCAACTTAAGAAATTATGGGTTTGTGTCACTTCAGCGCGAACACGCCATAGATTTGGCGAAGACAACAAAATCATTCTCCATAGAAATTATATTTCTAGCGATAAATGAGTGGTCAGTTTGTTTAAAGGAGCGTTCATAAGCAAGAGGTTGTTACTTCGAGTAGTTTTAACAATTAGTATACCGCAATACACTTTGCAAATAAAATGTATGAAATGATTATGCTCGGTTTTAATCGACCAGTTACATAAGGTAATTTTTATCAGGGGCAGAACTTACGGCGCTACGTGAATGTTAATTTTCTTTCAGAAAAAGGAACTGGGCATAGGTATTGGAATGTATTCGGTAACTTTAAGAAATAATGGTTTTAAAAGTTGCAATTACGTTGGAAAGCGATACCTAAGATTGTACCTTGAGCATTAGACATTGGAGTATCAACCGGTTTGTAAGTAGATAAAGTGTGTACGCGTCAGACAGCGAGTAAATGATCGTCAAACGAAAGCGAACAAATGTTAATCCAGCTTGACTCGTGAATTTTTAAATACAATACGTTTCGACGTTCGATTATCGCAAGGAAATTTTCTCAATTCCATTTAATAAAGTCTAAAAAATTTTTTAAATAACCAAGCATATTGAAATCTTTTGCTCGTCTACTTTAACACTAGAATTACCAATGTGGTCAGAATGATAAGAAATTTTATACATTGTTATATTTTATTATATATTATATTATAATATTTTATACAATATTATACAGTGGTGCGTTTCTGTGTATTTTCCAAGATTTTTTGTTACACAAATAAATAAAGGCTTGTCTGCCTTGCATCATGCATGTTTCCATACACCTTTCACTTACAAGGAACATCACTTAAGTGTAACATTCCGATTTTAATGAAATTTACATACGAGACAGTGTTATTTGACTTTATCTGCAATCATCCATATTTAGAAGATTGAAACAGCCCTCAAAGTTAGGGATGAAAAATATTTAAATTGATTAATATAAAATTATTTCCCTAATTCTTTGGAATCTATTCGTTTCAGAAGAAAGTTGTTCAAACGAAAATCGTGCAATTTTTAATAACACATTTAACCATATAATAGTACAAATATTTTCCTCAATATTTCAGAAAGTATATTTTTTATCCCTAACTTTAGTGTCTGTTTTATTCGTTATTTTTAAATTAAGGCACGCTTATTTGTACCGAAGAAATGTGACGAAGGATGTTACTTGAGTGTATCGTGATGATTTTAATGAAATATTAAAAAATATTTTAACCCTCTATAGCCCGAATTTTGTCTACTTATCAGAAGAAAACTTACGATTGATTACAATTTTTCGCTTTGATTCGAAAATTCTTAAAGTAATAATTGCTATATATGAATCGTGGTATCACTGCAGTAATACAGTAATCAAATTTAATAGTACAGTGATGACTAGATAAAATAAATTTTTTAAAATACAGATACATTAATTTGTAACCTTTAAGTCACACAATCCCATAGAGGATTCAATTATTTCTAACTTTAATGTCCGTTTTATTCGTTACTTTCTTCAAGTATTATTCAAACACTATCTCATACGTAAACTTCATTAAAATCATCGCGATGCACTTAAGTAACGTCCTTCGTCACATTTCTTCGTTACAAATAAGCGTGACTTAATTGCTGCTAGTTCCAATGCTAAATACTTGAACCTATCTTCTATTACACAATACGCCTATGAATTTGCATTTTCTCTTCTCGGATATCGTAAATTTTTGCAACATCATGGAAAGGACGAGTCATGTAACGACAAGAACTAAGAACGTTCGATGGAGAATGTATTTCATTGAAATGGCAATCGATCGAGCGCGGTCGCAGATGTCGATTGATGCGGCGCGCGTGTAAAACCGCTCGGAAGATAAACGAAGTTCAATTGCCGTGAAGGAAGCTTCGCAAATATTTAAAATGGCCTTGCGTGTGCCAGTTCCTGCGAGTTTTACGTCACAGGTCAAGCACATAGGGGACACTGGAAGCGAGTCGCAGTATCGGTGCACCGTACTTCGAGTTCGTTACGTAATGGTACATTGATAAGGAAATAAGTTGGTCGCCTTGACATTGTCGACTCGTAAATACGATCCAGTTGTTCTTACTGAAGATTCTTGCGTCGTCGTTTCAATAAGCGCTCGAGCGACCTGTACCGAACTTGCACGAGCAACAGGCTTCGGATCGTTGTAACGCCGCTCGTGCTCGTCTTGCGTCCGCTCCCTGACAAAGTGTAAATTGTCGCCGATCGGTGGGTATCACGAACACCTCCCGACGAATTGAATCGTTAATTGAATTGCATAGTTTACGTAACAACTCCTCGAATCTTACGATAATTGCTCGAAACGAGCCTTTCTCGAGATACGCGTACCGTGTTGCGTACCGTTGCATTATTATTACATTGTCGGCGATGTCGCGATTATCGAGACGAACAGGAACGTGCGGTTGTATATCGACATTGGAAAGTTAGGGGTTACTATTTTGCTTCGTGTTCTACAGGGAATTTGAGATTAACACATTTGTGACGGCGAATCGCGTCTTTAGAAATTGTTTTAGTGGTAGATTTTAGTATTTAATTTTTTTTTTCAAGTCTGAAATCAAGAAGCTTATGTTCGCACAAATTTAAATAGCAGACCTTTGGCTTGTTTATTTTGGTTATAGACTTTTGAAAGTTATGTGCGGTTTTTAGTTAACAATAAGTGTCACGATGAAGATTATCTGTTGCGAATGTGTTAAAGTATTTTGGAGACTTTCTTTTCGGGTAATTTTTGTTTCGAGGATCGAATTATGTTGATAAATTGTAAATAAATATTGATTAGTTGGTAAGAACTGGCGAATTATCTTGAATTTTTAGATCGTGTTATATAGGGTGTTTTAATTATAATCGAACACTTAAGGACAATGCTGAGTTAAGATATTTAGAGGTTCTAAGCACTTAAAAAATTTTTATGGAATCTTATACAGCTGTTGCTTCTATATAAAACATTTTTAAATTCAAAAAATTTTCTGTACTGTCCCTCTTCTTCTGATGTCTAAATTTTAATATTATAATAAATAAATTTTTATATTAAATTTGAATATTATAATAAATAAATTTCAATATTAAATTTGAATATTATAATAAATAAATTTATATATTAAATTTGAATATTATAATAAATAAATTTCAATATTAAATTTGAATATTATAATAAATAAATTTCAATATTAAATTTTAATATTATAATAAATTTCAATATNTTTGTGACGGCGAATCGCGTCTTTGGAAATTGTTTTAGTGGTAGATTTTAGTATTTAATTTTTTTTTTCAAGTCTGAAATCAAGAAGCTTATGTTCGCACAAATTTAAATAGCAGACCTTTGGCTTGTTTATTTTGGTTATAGACTTTTGAAAGTTATGTGCGGTTTTTAGTTAACAATAAGTGTCACGATGAAGATTATCTGTTGCGAATGTGTTAAAGTATTTTGGAGACTTTCTTTTCGGGTAATTTTTGTTTCGAGGATCGAATTAAATTGATAAATTGTAAATAAATATTGATTAGTTGGTAAGAACTGGCGAATTATCTTGAATTTTTAGATCGTGTTATATAGGGTGTTTTAATTATAATCGAACACTTAAGGACAATGCTGAGTTAAGATATTTAGAGGTTCTAAGCACTTAAAAAATTTTTATGGAATCTTATACAGCTGTTGCTTCTATATAAAACATTTTTAAATTCAAAAAATTTTCTGTACTGTCCCTCTTCTTCTGATGTCTAAATTTTAATATTATAATAAATAAATTTCAATATTAAATTTGAATATTATAATAAATAAATTTCAATATTAAATTTTAATATTATAATAAATTTCAATATTAAATTTGAGTATTATAACAAATAAATTTCAATATTACATTTTAATATCATAATAAATAAATTTTTATATTAAATTTGAATATTATAATAAATAAATTTGAATATTAAATTTGAATATTATAATAAATAAATTTTAGTATTAAATTTTAGTACCATAATAAATAAAGTTTAATATTATATTTTGAATATTATAATAAATGTATTTTAATATTATAATAAATGAATTTCAGTATTAAATTTTAATATTATAATAAATAAGTTTCATTATTAAATTTTAATATTATAGTAAATAAATTTTAATATTAAATTTGAGTATTATAATAAATAAATTTCAATATTAAATTTTGATATAGTAATAAATAAATTTTGATATTACATTTGAATATTATAATAAATAAATTTTAATATCTCCTTTATTTTCAATGAAATCAAAAATATTTCAAACACAATTTGAACGGTTTCAAAATAGAAGTATGGTAAATAGAACATGTTTTCCCCAATATCTGTTTTCCCAAAAGTACATACCTTTTCTTTCGTTCATACATCGCTTAAATATAACTTATAACCTCGATGTGACTTTGAACATTGAAAAAATAATGAAACTTTGAGTCAACGTTAAAATACAATCCAAATATATCTATATATTATTATATTACCACCTTTTTATATTATCAACGTTAAAAATCATATCCATCGGCAGTAATACACCGTATAAAACGAGAAATGACGGATTACGATGCTTTTTCAATCGCGTAATTGCAGATTGTGCTGATATCACGTCAGAAGCAATTAAATATTGATTTTCAATCGCGAAAATTGCAGAATCGAAGTTCGAACACCGAGAAGAATCATTGAAAATTACATCGTATTTAAAATGATCATAGAATTGATTACGTAACAGTGTTAACGTGAATTACAAGCAGGCAAACCGATCATGTACAGAAGTTACGATGATTTTATAATGGTTAAATAGATTGAACGTATTATATCATAGAAATACGCACAGCTTGTATGCGTAACAGGTTGATCGGTTCTGTTGATTACGTTATATTATATCACGTATGTATTTGTCGGTATTGGTACTTATATGTAAGACCTTATCGGGTTTTCGCGTAGATATTACGTGGAAGAATTTGTTCCTTCATCGAGAATGATGAAATGTTCCTTACAGCATCGCGTTTTTCACGCAACACCTGTTTCCTGTATCATATAATACTTCAAGTATGACTGATTTAAAACACGTATAATTTATAACAATCATTCGTATACCGCTATACATGATTTGGAAAATTATTTATTTGAACATATTAAAGATATAAGTGACTAACACATTAAAGACGGATGACGAAATTTCTCGTCTTTTCTATTTCGGATCTTGAAAACTGTCT
>SMSQ01014957.1:8861-30697 GCA_019453375.1 Ctenoplectra terminalis
TATTAGGGGTAATAATACTTTGTGCATATTTCGTTTAAAAAATTATAGAAAATGCCTGGAAATGCGCTACTGTAAATTTATAAAATTTCTGCGACAAATTACGAATTAGTCATTTTGACCGGCACGTAGTCCTAGTGTTAAATGTGAAAAAGTTTTTCGCCGAAAAACCTAAGAAGTTTTGGAAGGATAGGATATTCGAGTTACGTGAAGAATGGAGAAAGGTTATAGAACAAAATGGAACATATATAATTTAATAAATGTACAAGGAAATTTAAATGTGTTGTGTTTGAATTTTTCTTAAAAATCGGCACCAACTTTCCGGACAACCCAATAGATTTACCGAAATATTTCCACCACTCAAGGACTGCTTGTAGAAAACGCCCCAACTCCAGAAACGCACACAGATTGGACAAGACAATTTTCCCACTACAAAATTAGCTTCAAGGACACACCCCTGGACGGACAGAATTTAGATATAAGAACACATATACATTAGTTAAGATATACATTTGGACAATTACATTCGGACAGAAACATTCGTTAAGGATTCATTCGTTCATTAATCACTACAATACTTTCATTCTCATTCTTGGACATTCGACTGTAATAGCTGCTAATTATGTTGTACACCTATTTATAAAAATAAAGTATTGTTATTGTGTGGCAAATTGTCTTCCGCTACATACACGGCTCCACCAACTTTGTGGGAGCTAAACATAATTTCTAACAAAAATGTTATTCTTGCAATGCTGAAAATTGTTCGCATATTTACCGAAAAGCAACTACAACCTAATGAGAATCGTGTATAAAAATCTAGCGTCCGATAAGGGTTAACATCCTTCTTCGAGGAAGATTGGTTCCGTAATTCTTGCTTTTTGGCTCTTTATTTATATAACAGTATATAGATGGTGCGATGGAAAATGGGAGATCTTCTGAAACGGTGAGCAAACGCGTCAACAGTCGGATCACAATAGGAGACGGGTGGAACTTGAGCGAAATAAGCGCGGAACTTCTCGATTGCAATTCCAGTTGCATACGGTTCAATTCGCCGTGACAGAAAAGCGAAGTATTTGCGATTTACGTTTGCTCTTGCTACGTGGTGGACAAGTGCATATATCCGCGGCACGTGTAACAAGAGGCTGCCTTATCAACCACCGGTACATGTCCAATCAATTTTCAACGTGACGGCACACGCCGCTTTTGTGGTAATATCTATTATTCGGTGTCCCGAGGCCGGCAGAGTCCCACTCTCACGCATCACACACGTGATCTCCCCGTGACAATAGGTTCCCGAATGCTACGGGATACCCGGCGAACCGACCCCTCTGCTTTTTAGATCAAAAAGGCACGGATCGCTCGTAATTTTGACTCAACGCTGGTACTATCAACTTTTCGGAGGGGATACAATTCGGGATACGCGTTGTCGGGCATTTCCTTAAAAGCATCTGCTGAACAAAGAGACCATCTCGCGACGGTTGGTCGAAGAGTAATTGAGATTTGGGAGGAAAAAATAGTTTCTGGCCATCGAATTTGTCGTACTGAGAGCCGATCTCTCGGTATTGTAAGCTAAGATTTTGTTTAACCCTTTTTGCACTCGCCAAAAATACCAACGACGATATATCGTTGCGCCTCCGTTAGAGCCTTATTATGCTCATCGCAAGAGATCTGTGTTTAAGTATAACTTCATAAAATGTTTAAATGGTTCATATTCGATGCAACACAAGTTGTATTCTATATGTTTGTTATATCCTACGTTTTTACGTGCCAAGATAAGGTAGAATAGAATAGAAATAAGATAGAAACGGGACACGGGATGTCCCTCGGATATCCGTCGACACGAGATAGTTTCTTTGGACCGTAATCGCGATCTTTACACTGTTTTCGATAGTTATCAGAAAACTCAAGTGTCATCCGTGCATCGACACTGCGAGCCTAAAATCTCTTTCAGTCTTTCTTGATCCGTCGAACGTGCAGCCAGTGTTCATAAGCCGTCAACGTCTTCATAGAAACACAATTACGTTTTGAAAAAGAGAAATTACTTTGTACGATTTTCATGGTGTCTTATATTTATGTTATTCTTATGATTTTTAATAAATATCGAAACTCCATTGGTATCGATTTATTCTCCATCCATTTCGCAATATGCTGCTTTTTTAATTTCGTAAATATTACGCCTACTTTGGTTTTTACGAGCATTTTCGCAAACCTCTACAAATCGTCGATTCAGTCCGGTATTCTTCGCCTAGGTACGCTCTTTTCGCTCGGTGCTAAAAGGGTTAAGCGTCGAGTGCGATACGGGACTGCGTCGAGGTAGTTAAGACACAGGCGAGATGGTGGGTCATAAAATTGGGAAAATTCCCATCGCCGGCGAAAACTGTGCCTGCAGTTAGTCACAGCCGAAAAACAATCCAGGATACACGCTTTCCTTTTTACCGTAGTTATATACATATATTTCCGACTGCTCCGCCATTAGCTGAGTTTAAAGATTCCTACTGAATTAGGACCGCTAGAAATTTTCAGCATTTTTCACGTTTTCCGTAAAATTAAAAGGCCCGTTCGAATTGTAACGGATTGATTTACTTTATTTATATAATTTATTTCCTTAGCTTGTTATTGATGGGTTTTTTAGAATAATTGTAAACGTTCAAATTAGAGAAACGTATATTTAACAGATAGATATGAGGTGACGCGTGCTCGACGATCGAACTAAGACTAACTCTTGTACAACAAAAAAGGAAAACAAAAGGTAAACTAAAAAGTATTCAAAATAACGACATCTTCTGACAACGTTCGTTCGTATGTCGATAATAACGGTGATAATATCGATCTTCTATCAGTTATATTTTTTTTTTCAAACGTATGAACATCTATTTATAAAATACATTCTTCCATAATCGTTACACATAGTTTTATAGTAACTTTACACCGATACGAAAGAAACAATTTTTTTTAAATTGTATTTCTTAGAGTATAAAAATATAAATCTCACGTTAGAATCTTTCTGCAAAAATTATCCATATACTACTTATTTTTCGTAACGCTATTAACACTAGAACTATCAATGATTAAAGTATTTCTATTTGTACCGAAGAATTCAAAATAATAATTGTTTGAAAAAAATATAACAAGTTACGGAAATAAATCTTTATTCATATTTGTTACAGAAAGAACACGACAAATTCTTAAAAATGCACTATTGCGAATTTATAAAATTTATATAAGATACGAGCTAGTCTTTTCGACCACTTCGGTAGATCTACAGTCCCTGGCCATCGAATTAGGACCGCTACAGATTTCCAGCATTTTTCACGTTTTCATTTATAGAATAAGAAAAAAATGTTGGGGACCCCCTTTACCCTCAGAAATTACCCTAAAATATTTAATACGTACTAAAATATTAGCCCTCCTTAACCATTTAATTAAAAAAAAAAAAAAAAAGAATGAAGTCGATATCTTTATTATATTTTGAGAAAAAAGCTTGTAATACTTTAATTGGTACATCCTGCGTATATAGTCATCGGATACCTAACAAATTTAGAATAAAGGAAAGGTTACGACATAGCTATACTAGCTATTACTCAAGCTATTACTCAATTATTATTTACGTCATAGGGAATTATAAATTATACTCAGTTTTCAGAATATTACTGAAAGTCTATATCAATGTAAATTTTTTTTAAAACTTACAAGTATCGAATAACTTATGTACGGGAGTATACGTAGATTATGTATTATCGAAGACCAATGTGTAACAAATTTATTAATTATTGATTGTTTTAATACGCATATTTCTCTCAGTTATAAAAAGTATATAGTCTAGTTTTGTTAGTTTTTGGATTCTACCTCTGTTTTTACTATTAGTTCGATATTTTCTATAATACAAATTCGTATAACACGACACTTTTTAAGAACCTAATAACCGTGTTATACGAGGATTACCTGTACGAATCATCTTTTCCAAAATAAACCAAAAATAACTATTTCCAAAAAAGAATAACGAACAAACAAGTTTCTTTTTCAAATAAGGAATCAACAAACAATTTTAAAATCGACTAACGAATAACATTTTACTCCAATAAAAATTTATGCGAATAACGCCCAACACCGCTATCGATAATACATAACCTCTTTCAAGAAACTCGTAGGAGCACAGCTCGGATCAAGTCACAGCTCACGTTGAATTAAAAAAGAAAGATCAACAATAAATTCACTTAAACTTACCCATTCGCCCAGAGATGCATCTACTGCCCGGAAATATGCGTCATGGCTTCTCCGCATCGATCCTGATCATCGACGAAGGAAGCGATTTACACTACCCCGCCGAAAGTACGCGACTAAACGATTCACACGCCACCGAAAGTTACGCGATAAAACGACAACGCGCTACCGAATCGTTGAAACACTACGAAACAATACGTACGCGAGATAT
Source organism: Ctenoplectra terminalis (assembly GCA_019453375.1). Classification (NCBI taxonomy): domain Eukaryota; kingdom Metazoa; phylum Arthropoda; class Insecta; order Hymenoptera; family Apidae; genus Ctenoplectra; species Ctenoplectra terminalis. The sequence goes on from SMSQ01014957.1 coordinate 13,291, forward strand.
CAATGATTTCCAACATTTTACGATTTCGTCTTTGCGTGTGTGCGAGAGTCCTTTGCAGACCGTATCCTTCGAACGCGTATATAAAACTGGGCATCGAACCTTGAGCAACGTCCTTTGTTTATGTCACGAAGCTGCGCCGTACCTCGCCGATGTTTCGAAAATGTTATCCGGCCTCGAGCGCTCGAATTCCTAGAACGATCGGCCTAATTGGAAATTGTTTACATTTGGCATCGTAGAAAGGAGCGTCTTCGCATCTGCGATTTTGCATTAACTGTTCATTCGCGCAGACGCACACGCTACGCACGCGTACACGGTGGAAAATCTGTGATCGCACTCGCGAATTCGTGAATTACGAATAACTCGACTTTACTCGTCGGCTATTTATTGGTTATTCGATATAATTTTATCCCGACACTGATCAACGCGTGCTCCGGTTCGCGCCGACATATCTGCGTATAAGTGCTGCGCGTAACCAATAGTCCGCCAACTGGCCGCTCTGTGCGTTTTGTGATTGGTCAGGGTTTCTTTATAATATCTGGATAACGAATTTGAATTCTGCGTTTTTGCTAAGGGAAAATTTGTTTGAAATTAACCCATGAATTTTTTCTTAAATGAATTTACGTCGTTTTTTAGACACTTTGTATGCTTAATTATTGAACGACGCTATTGTATTATTGCGAGGGACCTCGAAAGATATCTTTCATATTTTCGATATTATTAAAAATTTTGTTTCAATTCTTTCTTTATTCTGATTTAGATATTTCATGAAAAGCTGATTACACATTGTTTTGTGTTTATTTAAAGTACTAAAATAAGGAAGAAAATTATTTGAAGTACAAAGGCATGCCTTTCGGTTTCAGTTCTTTATAATAGTATTATTGCTGCTTGAATCACTATTTATAGTTCTGAATGCACTTTAAAAGTAATAGTAAATAATATCATCGTGTCTTTGTATTTTAAAAATTACTGTATGTATTTAAAAAAAGCAATATATCGCTTGTTCCATGTACTTCAAATGAATAAGGTACATTAAAAAAAAACATCCGGTTTCTGGGGACACTAGCCTATAAAAGCAATGAAAATGAACAAAACAATTTTTTCTCTTTTATTTCCTAAACTTTGACGTAAATTAGAATAATATACAAAGCCTCAATATTCTAATGTTTATCTACATTTTTAATTAAAATTAAAGTTTGGTTAGATTCCCACTGACCCCACAGTGTCATTCTAGGATTAAATCCTCTAAATTATATGAAAAGCTTCAATTTTTTAACTGCCTCTTTATTTTTTGTTTTTCATACAATTTAACCTTCTATGGCGCCATGTGACTTAAAAGTAACAAATAAATATATCTGTGTTTTAAAAAATTTATTTTATTTAGTCACCACTGTACTATTAAATTTGATTACTGTATTACTGCAGAGATACCACGATTCATCTATAGCGATTATTACTTTAAGAATTTTCGAATCAAAGCGAAAAATTGTAATTAATCGCAATTTTTCCTCTGATAAGTAGACAAAATTCGGGCTATAGAGGATTAACACTAGAACTACGGAACCAGTCAAAATGACTGGTTCATAATTTCTTATAGAAATTTTAGAAATTTATAATAATGAATTTTTGAGGATTTTCCGTAATTTTTTGTTAAAAATATTCACAAAAAATTATTACCCTTATTATACGTATTATTTTGATTTCTTTGGTACAAATAACTCTACTTTAATCGCCGGTAGTTCTAGCGTTAAGCCATAGATACATTAATTTCACACATCTAGGACCTCCAATAATTGACCAGATAACGTAACATAAAAGTACAAAAGGAAAAGATATTAGCGTTCATTTTACGATTTCAACTTCGTGATACAGCATTATGCAATCGTCCATTAACTTTCTGATTCGTCTCTGCGAAAACGATACTGTTTTTGTTGCACTGTTCTGAATATATGATCAATTTCAGCATGAGTGTATGTAACAGCAAATCAATTATGGCATACTTTCACTACAAATGTTCGCGCAACCAGTGTAACGTCGAACTTAATCGAGTTAAAGTGGAAAGTATGTGAAAGGAACCGTTGTTGACTTCTTACGTTTACGGGTATTCTGTGGACCAGCTGGACGTAAAAATGTTTTTCTTTCTTTCTTTCTTTTTTTTTAAAGTAATAACAGCAGTGTTTCATAATTGATTATTCACAGTTATTACCGTAATCGGTGATATGGTCAGATTGAAGGTTGCCATTCAGCCGGACGGTTATGTTTTACATAATTGTCTGTCATCATATAATCAGACGAACTTTCGCCTGGAATTATTTCCAACAGCATTCTATGGAGATGTGACGATTTTAGCTGGCGTAAAAGGAAATCATCCCGCTGTGTAGGAGGGAATACTGCTTATTGTGCTCGACGTCTCCACCTTTTTCCTGTAGTCATTACAGGAAGGAAGAATATTACTAAAAAAAGAAGGCAAAAAAATTGGGGACGATTCAAACGTAATAGAGGCCTTCAGCCTTAACAGTATTATTTGTTGCGTCTGTGTTAATAAAATAAAAACGTTGAAACAGAATTAATGCGTGGGTAATGCTTAGAAATTGTAAAATAGTGATTTCGAGGAGTTGAATTCATAGAATGACTGTATTGTTAATTTAATATAATAAAGATATAAAAGAGAAGAGAGATTACGCAGGTAATGCTTAGAAATTGCAAAATAATAATTTCGAGGATTTGAATCCATAGATATGATTGTATTATTAATTTAATACAATAAAGACATTATAAAAGAGAAGAGAGATTACGCAAGTAATACTCAGAAATTGCAAAATAATAATTTCGAGGATTTGAATCCATAGATATGATTGTATTATTAATTCAACACAATAAAAACATTATAAAAGAGAAGAGTGATTACGCAGGTAATGCTTAGAAGTTGTAAAATAATGATTTCAAGGATTTGAATCCATAGATATGACTGTATTGTTAATTAAATATAATAAAGATATAAAAGAAAAGGGAGATTACGTGTTTTAAATTTTTAAATGATTTTTTTGAAACGACAGAAATGTGAATCATAGATGGAATGTACTACAAAAGTATCCCTTACCTAATTATTTACGATTATATTACTTTTCGCGTATTGTTTTTTAATATTTCCAGATATAATACACATGCAATAAATAAGTGTAAACAAGACAAAAATAAAATTCGCGTTTATTTTGAAACGTACTCGTTTCTTCGTAAGATATGAATTAGAAAACGTACAACCAAGTTATTAACTTTATACATATATGTATAACAACGTATAACATTTATTCAAAACATTTTCCATTTTTCAATTCTTTCGGTATTATTTTATTACACAGGAATCTTTAAAAATTCAGCTACTATTCAAACAAATTTTTTTTAATATTAACGTACACCAGAACATAATTCACCAATTTACCAAAAGCATATTGTGCAAACCTTGGTAATTACGAATACAAACCTGTTAGTAATTAATAGCTCCTGAAATTTAGTCCGATATCTCGTTAATACATAACCCTACATAAATTAAATAAATCGATTCAATATTTCCTAACACGAACGATTAACAATCAATCATCTCTCGGGTCCACAAAGAATACAAGCCCCAAGATATTTCGGAGGGCCGAAAGAAAATGATGGAATATGAACACGGCAAAACCAAAAAAAAAAAAAAAAAAAAAAAAAAAAGAAAGAGAAAAAATAGCGAAACGAGCGAAGAAGATGACGCAAAAGGTCTCAAGTACGACCACGTTCCGAATCGATAGATACAATGCCCCTAATGTTCGCTGGGAAACAGGAGGGCCCTCTCCTTTCGTCCAGTCTCGCGAGCCGACACCATCCAGAGATTGGAAGTCGATTGAATGGCGTCGCTCGACAGTGGCAGCAATAGATACACATCAATTGTACCTGTGAACTTGAATTCGGGACACAATGGATCCAATGAAACGCATCATTATTGTCCGTTTCCTCTCCTTTCCGCCTTTCTTTACGTCCTTTCACCCTCTCCGCCGTCCTCCATCAACTCCGACGAACCCGAAAACACGACTTCCAACCGAAGGTCCGAGCACGATATACTTGCTGTATCGATTGTCCACGTATCAACCGCGGGATCCATGCTCGACACCGGGACAGTGGTGTACAATTGATCGCAAAGTTCGCAGCATGAACTGTCACGATAACCGATTTCTAGCCTCTGGGGACGCACTTACGTCCAGGCAAAAATACGATGTCGAATTGACACATCGATCGATAACGTCGATATGGAACGTGTTTATCATGTTTTACACAGGCCGGCCGTGCCGGTACATAGGGTTTTCGGTTGTCCAGTTACCTCTGTAATGTCGTGTTAATTGCTCCCGATCAATCGTTGATAACGTACCGCGTCAATAATCGATGACATTAGCGGATGGCGGAATCAACGAAACCCGCGCTATATTTATGCCCTGGCTGGGGCTCGCAAAAATCTGGGTCCCTCGACGGGACGATATTTATATTTATCTCGTCAGAGACACGATGTAGCGGCGGAGGAACAAACTGTCCATGAAATTTACAGGCTTGGTACCCTTTTGTTTCGCGATCGGTACCCAAGCGCCTTTCTTGTCCGCTGTTTTGATCGTGGATCATCGAGCTTCGTTAGGTCTCTTCGGAAACATCGATGCGGCCTGGAAAAGTTGATTCGAAAAACGAAACGGGGGAACCATATGAAAATAAAAGGGGAACGATAAAGAGAAGTTGAGATTGGATCGAAAGTTGGACCTATTCTTTTAGCACGGTAGAGTAGTACTGAACAGGTTAATCTCGATGATTAATAGCAAGAGAGGTTAAATCATTACGCGGCTCGCGTGGGCATAAGGCAGAGCAATGAGACGGCGAATGGCGGCGTGAGGGGCGTGGAGGGTGGTACGGCGGACACAATACGAAGGAGGAAGAGGCAAAGGAGGATAAGGGCCATGGAGGTACTCTCGATGAGGGATCCCGCCGTGGGGCACAAAGAGAAAGAGGAAGACGGGGTAGAGGAGAGGGCCGTGGCATTGAATGCTGCACCGGCCTTCCTCTACCGGTCCCGCAGTCGAGCAGTTCCCTTTAGTTTATTTTTCCATGCGTAATGAACTCCTCCTCCCGACCATTCGTCGTTGCATCGATAGGGCCGACCACCCTGCTACTCGCCACAGACTAAACCCTGTTTCGAAATTCTATGCTATTCCACGTCCGGCCGTTTTCCTCCATTTCCCTTCGCTCCTTTTGATGCCGCACGGCGAGCAAGCTCGCTGATATTTTTGTCTAAGTTCCGGCCAACTTTGTTGCCCGCGAAACGTAACAGGAATCGGCCGGCTGAGCGAAACGTTAAGTTGTTTAAGCGTTTCGGTGGAACGAACGACGATCGTCAAAGAGGCTGGTTAAAAAGTTGGTTTAATAGTGCTTCGTGAATATGTTTTAGTCGTGATAGATGTTTGTTAGAGAGTAAGTTTGAGGTAGATCGATTCATTTTTTTGTGCAGATTTTATTTTATTGATAGAGTTTAACATTGGAACTACCGGTGATTAAAGCAGACTTATTTGTAGCAAAGAAATTAAAGTGATAGGTATTTGAAACAGTGCCTATAATAACGGTAACAATTCTCTGTGGATACTATTTATAAAAAATTACGGAAAATCTCTAAAAATGCATCATTGTATATTTATAAAAATTCTATGAGAAAAAATGAAATTAGATCTAGTGTTAAAATATCCTAGTTGAAATATTTCTGTAAGATACAAAAACTATAAAGGGGAAGTTTAGATATAATGAGATGTATATAAATACATTCCTTGTTTACTATTCTTAGGACACTAACTATTGTTAACAGATCTTAATTTTTTCATGTAAACTGCAAAATTTGAACTTGCCTTTGCTGTTTACTAAAATTGTTAATACATCAACCGCAGTAATAGTTCATAAGAATTTATAATGGTCGAGTTAAAAATGAATGAGATGAACGTGAATTTAACAATCGTCTGATTAATAGAACTAAAAGTGATTATTCAGAAAGCAGACGGGATGACCGATTACAAACAAGAAAATTAGACAAATATATATAAAAATACCGTCGATAATAAAACAAGAACTTTCATTTCGTACATTTTATTTTTTTACTCAACGCCATGTATACTTTCTTTACAATGAATGAACTTCCTATTGACTTTCTCAAAATGGTACCTAATAATAATTATGATACAAAAAGCGTAAGCTTCTACGAGCTGATTAGGAGATTCGAAAAGAGAATCGAAAACGATCCAATTGCTCGAATTCTTTTAATGCTATCGAACTTTGCCGGTTATTTTATCGAGTACTCTTGTAATTCGTTTAAACAGTGAGAATTGGTGGCGGAATTCACAGGATATAAATAATACTTTCTTTTTCGCGCGAAGCGACGGGGTAAATTCGCAACAGGAGCAAAAGGAAGTGGTAGTACGAATCCCCGAGAGGGTTCTTCGTAACGAATCCGAAGCTCGCTTTATCGCGTATAACGAACGTCACTGCATTAAGCCCTGTTGCAGCGGTAAGCGATGGCGCCGTCGGCTATTGCGTAATCTGCAATTTTATGCAGGCCTGTCCTAAACGCGGCGAGGCAGGAAAGAAAGTGGAGATTTCGTGGTCTCTGTAATTGCTCGGGCGAAAATAGCACGATAATAACCGGCGCAGAGCTGGATATAAGAGAAGACGGCGCAATAACCGGCAGAACGGTGTATTTAACCACTTACTTAATGCAACTCTGCGATTCTTTCTAATAAAATTAATGTCCACCGGTGGTATTCCAAACGTGCCGTGCGTTTTGCGTACATATGTAAAAGCAATTTGCTGATTCGGTGTGTAAGGAGAGGATGATCGTTGCCTCGATGGATAGAACTCGATGGATTTAGTGAACGAGCTGGTAAGAATGTGAAAATATAGAGAGAGGTGGAAAAATAGAAATGGTAAAGTGCGATGGTTACGAAAATGATATTTCTGTATTAGAATAATAGCTAAAAAAAGTTGTTCCTTTGTTAATTCATTTTAAAAGTAGTTCGCTTGTAAGATCACTTAATATAAATTAAATTGAAAATTATAGTCTGGTAAATGTGGACTGAAGTAGACAGATATTCTTGATAAATTAGTTACCTCGAAAAATATTTACGGATATATTTAACAATGAATGTTAATAGATTAGTAACTCCTTTCATGATGAACAACTAACGTTAAGCGCTATGTCAGTCCCTACGGACTGACGTTGAACTTTTCGTTTGTTTCCGAGAATCAACAGTATCGATTTAAAAAAATAGTATCTTACAATTCATTGATGGATGTCGTTAAAATATGTTAAACAAAGATACAACTTTCCTTTGCAGACTTTGCAATTTTCTTCTTAGATTCTTCTCTAAATTTCGACCAAATGATTTTGAATTCGTATCATAGAATACAGTCTAATGGAAAGTTGACCAAAATCGGCGTAGCGCTACGTGTTAAGGAAACGGTCTCGCATTATATGTAGCTTGTACCGATTTTACGAACTTAAAAATTCCGTGCCTAATGTATACTAAGAACGTAACAGTGAAATTAATTTAACACATTGCGTACGGCGCTTTGCTCGCGCAACGCGCTCCCAGAGCCCGCACATTTTTGGGCGCTCTAGAAACACTTTATACGATGCATATATTCACGTTTTTAATTCCCATTTGGTAACAGATATTCGCATAAAGTATTCTTAAATATTACTATATATTTTTTATACATCTTTTACACTTTTTACATTTTTAAAAATTTTAATTATTTATTTTACAAGTTTGAATAATCCTTTGAATAATCTTTTTTTTTCGCTAACCATTTGTTAAGGGAATACGCAAGACTTCGTTACCCTGGTAACGTAACAACAAAGTCTATTCTTAGTTCCTTAAATCGTCGATCGAGTCGAAGAAACCTGAAAACGAGATATCTCGTCTTCCGTACGCAATGTGTTAACCCTCAGCGCTCCTTTGGCTCCGCTACGGAGACATTCTGTTTTCAGAACACGATTACGCTCAATTTTCAAAGATATTGCACCGCGATGATTTAAAAAATTAAAAATTTATGTTTCGTTTACAAGAGGAAAAAGGATATTTGTAAAATGAATAAAAACAAGTACTTTCACAAGCGATAGTAATTTTTTCCGTTCAAAATAAGACTTCTTCTCTTCAGTGATAAAGAATCGCGCGGAGTGCAAATGGTTAATATAAGACATTATTTGGCCAAAGACTATCAATGTCATAAATAGTACCCATAATTTCCACAAACGTGATTCATCGATACTCAAATAAAGACACATTATCCTATTCGCTACGTCCGCGTGATCTCTTCGTTCCAAAGGGCCTTCTTTTACCAAAATGTATCCAAACCACCGAATTTAATTAATAGATAATGATAATGATCGTTCAGAAGCAAACACGCAATCCGAATCGTGCTTATAAATAGAAAATTAATCCTATCAACTAGGAAACAACATTAAATTACCTATTTGCTGGCTTATTGCAAACGAGGCAAGAGGTTGTTTCGGATTGGCCAGGATAGCCAACGTTACCGGCTGTCTTGGTAAGCAGCAGTATGTATGTATGTACATAAGCGCAGTATGCAGGGGGAACCGAGGCCAAGGGATGGCGTAGGTGAAACACGAGGAGAGGGAAGGAAAGCAACAAGATACCAGTCGTCCGTATAATCTGTAGATCTGACCGCGCGTGTTCTGCCCACGAATCCCGTGGGTGGTAACCGCCTCGGGGGCCTGATTTACAGGTGTAACCGGCAATAACGATTCACAGAAACGATCGAGCAAAAGGGGCAATGGGATCTTCAAACAGAAGATTCGATCGAGTTCTTGTGTCTCTGGTTTTGGTCAGTGATATCCGGAGGAAATAGATGGGATACATTTTGATTACAGGTTGTGAGCTTAACCCATTGATTGCCAGGCATATTTAGAGCGTCTTGTCCTGGGTTAGGTTGCCAATGTTTTATTTTAAAGAATACATGAAACTTTACAAAATATAATAATATTTAGTTACCGATATAATATTGTAATGGCATTTACAGTAATTTTTATTGAAAAAAAAAAAATCAATAATAATTCTTAACTCAAATGGCCATTTGTAATCGATCTAAAATTTCAGCATACGCTACGAGATATCTCGTAGCTGGCAGTTTTGGTACACACGCTTACTACGAGATATCTCGTAGTTGGCAGTCAATGGGTTAACCGTTTGCGTACCAGAGGGTTTTAAAAAAACACGATCGAAAAGCGCCAAGGAGCGCGTTCGCGCTCTTTCGATTACGTATCGAAGAAAGCCGAAGAGTGTGATCGCGCTCCTTTGATTACGCGTCGAAAAAAGCCGGAGAGCGCGATAGCGCTTGTCATATTCAATGCGGTAAACAACGGGGCCGTGCTTCTCGTGTTTGTTTCTTATATACCAACATTCTTATTGCAACTGGCAAAGGGATTAGGAATGAAAATATATATATACTATTAATTTATAATAGGTGAAAACAAAATACAAATTGGATTACTGATAGCGATGCGACGTACATGCGTCTGAAACGCTGAGCGCGTTTCGACAAATTGTGGGTGCGCCGTCAGTTGTCTGTACCGGCCAAATGCGCTGGCTTTTTTCGACACAAAATCTCAAGAGCGCGAAAGTGGCTCGTGGTACGCAAACGGTTAATATGTAAAGTCCGCAGAAGAAAAATATAAGTTATATTTCTGCATGTTTTAGAAAGTAATCATTTTAAAATAAAAAATGCTGTCAATCTCTGTATATCTATTTTTAAAAGTATTAAAGTATTCCTTTTTTATTATCGAATGGTAAGAAATTAGAATATCAACGGGGAATAGATTTCTCATGTTTTTTTCCTGTGGTATTTATATTTTGTAAATCTATGTAAATCTGCTCGGTAACCTTGAAGTATATTCTGCTTTCAATTACTGTAGGTTTGTGCGCAATTACCAATAACCACTGAAATATTGAAATTGGTGTTCTACAGGTGTCTGTGTAGAATATATTTCCATTGGAGTAATTCAAATTATAGTCAAAGTGATAATCAAGGTCATAATCAAAGTAGCTGGGAGATAAATTTGTTCGGGTAAGTGGTTTCTCGGATAATCGGTCTGAACGAGTCAGGTTTGTGAACACATCACAAATCAAGTAGAAATTAAACTGTTTTTAGGTATAAATATTAATTACGGAAAAAAATACATATTTAACATAATAAATGAAGTACAAAAAGTAAGTTAAACATTCTTAGATACCGACAACTCGCGAGTTCCTTCTAAAATAATTCGGAAGCATTAAACTACATAAGACACTGAAAACAAGCATTTAAAATTGAAAGGATAGGTGTTCCAAAATATAAACAAGTTTAAATATGCAGTACATATATAGAAGACTAATCCTATCTTCGGATAATCAACGTTCTACTGTAATATTTACGATTGCACGTCGAAGTTCTTTAACCTTTAAACAGCTGATATAGAGCCATTCTGGCGCATCTACGAACACCGCAACAGGTTGTAATCATCATTTAATTATTCTTAAATATAATACTTACACGTGAAAATATGCTCTAAACTTTCATCTTAAACCCGCGTTACAATGAAATACTTCGTTATGGAACACAAAAATTCCTGTATCCATTCGCAACGTAAGTCCCAAATCATCCAATTTCCAAGGGTTAACGTATCAAATATACACTTTCCTAAAATAAAGCTACCCTAGTGCACAACTTAAACAGCAATCGATAAGACAATTACTCAAACGAGAAAAAATTATTTTCACCGCCGTCGGTACTAAAAAAGATTAAAAATTCAAGAAGAGAAAAAAAATGGCGCTTTGCAATAGACCTCACGCAAGAAAAGTGACTACGCTTGTTAATTCAACGCGTGAGCTAATGGATAGATCTTCCAAGACAACAGTTAATAATTGTAAAAACAGAAGAAACCTGACGAACAATAGCAGTATCATTGTAAACTCGCTCACGACGGGAATCTCGTGACGGTGGATTGACAGATGCAAATCCCTTCGCGCATTCGCGACAGGTATTACGTGATTTCACGATGTACGATCGCATTACTATGCAAGATCGAAGATGCGTCTAATCGATAATCACCGGTCACGTTCACCTGATGAAAGCACTGGAGCGCGATCGGTTGAAATGTACGTGACCAATTCACGCAGAGACGTGTGTCGATATAACAGCCCGGACCGTAAATCAAGACAGTTTACCAGATCCGTTGAGGCTATTTCCTTTAAGCGTTCTCACGTGTAACCGTGATGCAATAACTTGAAGCCGGAGCTGCTTTGCAAAAGTTCCAAGTTATCTGAAAATGAGTCATAATTTTGGTAGAACTATGAAGCTCCTGTGATCTACTTTGCCCAAGTTTCCGCGAGGTACCACGCTTCCGTTCGATTAATCTTCCTCTCTTCTGCCGTCAATGTACTTGCTCAACCAGGAAGAAGTTTGAAAATTGGCTTAAATTTTGGTTTACTGTGACTCTAATTATCGGTCGGGTTCTATCTAAAGGGTAACAAAAGTATTGGTAAATTGAATCGACAAATTTTGTGAAATCAATCTTAACGGGTTAAGGTTCATCCGTTCGTTGGGTGAATTTCGCACATTTTTCTTGCAAAAAATTATATTCGTCGCGATAAATACGAAAAGGTAGTATACCTTGTATATAGCTTTACTATTTGTAAATGATGCGAATAATTTTATGCAGAAATTTAACTTTCTTATTTTTAATAAAGGAATTTGGGAATTTAATTATTTTTCTTTTCACTGCATTGATTTTTTAGCATTGTGTCAATGGCAAAATTTATTTTTCTTTTCACTATGTTGATTTTTTAGTATCGTGTCAATAGTAAAATTCATTTTTCTTTTCACTTTATTAATTTTTTACCATTGTGTCAATGGTAAAATTTAATTTTTTTTTCACTGCATTAATTTTTCACCATTGTGTCAATGGTAAAATTTATTTTTCTTTTCACTATGTTGATTTTTTACCGTTGTGTTAATGGTATTTCTTTTTCTTTTCACTATATTGATTTTTTACCATTGTGTCAATGGTAAAATTTATTTTTCTTTTCGCTACGTTGATTTTTTACCAATGTGTCAAAAAGGGTTAACACATTGCGTATAGTTTGCAAAGTATTTTATGTCACAACATGGTGAAATTATACGGAATACACAACTCTAAATGTGTAATTCTAAAGGGGTGAATTTTCGTGAAAAAATATTCCGATAGCATAAAATATAATTTTTCATTAAGCGGGGATCAACTGAAATATACTCATTAATTTCAACGTTCTCAACTGGAAAGTTAAAGCTAATAACTTCCATTATTCGGGACAAGGAAAGTTGTTACTTCGACCTAGATTCTCGAATTTCCAATTTGTGCTAGTGACAAGAGGCTATTATTTGTGACGTTTTTTCGGTTCTACCTTGCTGATTTCCCTATTCAAATATCAAAACTTTTATAGAATAGATAAACTTTGACTTATTTATCTTGTTATATATTATATTGTATTTAAATATCGAATCAAATAAATCAGCGGATAGATTTTCTACTAATGTTGCCTTTCTAACTTTTAAAAACAAAACTGATTTAATAACGACTAAAGAAAAAAAAACTACGTATATAAAGCACACAAAAAATGTTAGTTTTTAAATACTTAAATTGTCTTATTAAACATTACATTTCTTGAGAGTAGTATCATACTACTTTGTTTATAATACAACAGTAATACTTAATGAATAAAAATATCAGACGTATACAAAATGCACGAAAAATAATGTTGAAAAATTCGGTTACCTTTACAAAACAGAGTAACAAAACATAAAACAAAATATAACTTTTTAACACAATTACTTGGCCGTAAATCGTCATATTCAAAATACAAAAATATTACTTTCATCCAAATATATCTTTCTCTCTACCACTTCGCCTAACCAATCGATCTAAACAACCTTCTGTCATAGCATCATTTACAATCTCATAAATCAACGAAATTTTTGTTGTCTAAACCGAACGATACGTCTTAACACATCTTATGCGTGTGTTCTTTCGTCAAACTCTCATCATATAGCGGACGATTGTTTACAATTCGCGAGCAAAATTACTTGGACATAAAATAGCTATAACTTTTGAACTATAGGCTATTTTTTAATAAAACTTTCAGTTTCTTTATTCATTTTATAAAAATAAAAATACTTTCTCAAAAATCGAAAATTTAAACAATTCTTCATCATCACATTCTGTTCGATCGCGGTCCATTTTTAGGAATTTACTGTAAAAAAAAGTCATGTTATTGTAAAAACATCACGTTGTCACCAAAAAACCCGCTGATAATTCATAGAAAACGAGTTTTGTCGTCTCCCGCGCTTTAATAACAATATACACAAAACGAGTTTAGTCGTTTCCCGCTTAAGATGTGTTAACCAGGGATGAGCAACCTTTTGTTACAACGGGGCAGCTAGAAATTTAAAAATGTTGTGCAGGCTGCATATAAGAAACATATGATAATACAAATACTGAACGATAAACTCAAATTATCTCTTTATTAACAAAATAAACTTAGTATAAAGAATTACAGAAATAAAAAACTCGTTAATAAAAATACTATTTAAAAAACAGCGAAAAATATACGTGGAAAAAGATTATCTATGACGTCTGCATCATTTCCAAAAATTAAGTTAACCCTCTGTAGCCCGAATTTTGTCTGCTTATTGGAGAAAAAATTACGATTACAGTTTTTAACTTTGATTTGAAAATGTTTTAACTAATAATTACTGTAGATGGATCGCGGTGTCGCTACGGTAATACAGTAATCAAATTTAATAGTGCAGTGATAACTAAACAAAATTAATTTTTTAAAATATAGATACATTAATTTGTAACTTTTAAGTCACACGGTCCCATACAGGGTTAACACGCCTTGTGTACAATGAGGCTGCGGAACACCGTAGGAATTTTTAAAAATCAAAATGTAAAATCTCTGAAGGGTTGCTCATCCCTGCTCTAGATCAATTGCTAGAAATGCTTCGGCAAACCGAACGTTCGCGTGTTGTCTTCGACTCCCAAAAGACAATTTTCTCTGCCATTGAATCATCAGAATAATAAAAATACAATTTTTATATCTTCTGTTTTATAATTAACGAATCATTGTAATCAAACTGCTGAGGTTCTTCCGATGAAAATGATACCAAACACGACTATATTTTAATGAATTTCAATTACACCAGCAGAATTTTTGCATTTCACTCACACTCGCTGCTTCTTATTCTCGCTTTCGACTCGCTTGAGAAGCGAATGAACGATGAAAGGTAACCCCTAGCGATAAAATAAAAGTCGAAATGTAAAATCTTCGAATGGCCGCGGGTTGCTCATCCCTGGTTGAATTACTAAACCCACCCCTGAAAGTCCCATCATTTTTCAGCATATGCAACGGAATGATCCATCAAAGGTATGTCGCGGAGTACGTGACTCACGCGACGCATTGGAAGTTGGTCCTTCGTCATCCCCAGCGATCGTAATTCACGTTCAGAATCGTCTTTATCAAAATTGCCGGCATCTGCGGACCACCTGGTCATCCAGAGCCCGGCACAGGTCACGATCGTCGCGATACACTCGCACGACCACATGCAGACTCGCCGTGGATACTCTTAGCGTTCTCCTCGCGGCGCACGACACATGTGCGAGCAATCAGGTGTTCATAAGAAGTCCTCGAGCAGGTAGAAAACACGAGTAGCGTGTCTGGAGGCGACAGAATCTCTCAGGACGATCTCCATCGTGTGTGCACGAGAAATGGAGCGGCGGACAGAGCAGGTGCTTGCGCACCGCTTGGGAAATCGCGACAAAGTCTCTCGCCTCCTTACTCTTCTTCTGTCTCTCTGCTTCTCTTCTCTTCTCTTCTCTTCAGTTCGATGTCTTATTTCTTTTTTTCTTTATGGCAATTTCCAGATTCATGCGCCGAGATTCGAAAGGTGCTCGTTTCGGCCTGGAAAGATTAAGGAGAAAACATCGTACGGTCTGTCTGCAGAGATTTTTATTTCTCCCATATGTATCGTTTCGTTGATCGTTTCTCTTATGATTTATCGTGGGATTAAATTAATGCGTTGCGAAAGATTATGGATCTTCGTAGCATTTATTTATTCTTTTTTTTTTTTATATACGTTTCCATTCGACGTTTAGTGTTCCGTATTAAAATGATATTTGTGCGAGTTTGTAGTATATTATGGTAATTCGGTGAAATTGTAGGATCATATAATTTTTTATAATTCTCTGCAAATGATATTAATCACTGTTCGTTTCTCTTGCATGGTGCATTTTTTCAGATATCAATTATTTTTATTTCTTTCATATAAATAAGTATCCTTCGATCATCGATAGTTCTACTGTTAAAGTACAGTAGTGGCCACAGAAATTGCACCACCTTTCACCACAGTGTGAGCTGTTGATAAGGAACCATGACCATAAGCTGTAAATGCTTTTTCAAAGCTGACAATCATACATAATTATGAAACAATTTATGTATTAGATTGGCTAATAATTTCGTGCGGTTTTTATTGATAATTGTCTTGCAGCACTTTGAAACTAAATTCAGTTCAAATCTTAAAAACAAAAGGTGACTTAGCGGTTCAAATGGACAATACATTATTGAATAAAAATATTTCCTTTTATAATAAGAAAATCGCTTTTTATTTACCTGTTAAAACCAGCACAAACTTTTTGATGAACCTAATAAAATTCAACTGGAGCAATATAATGGAGCCCCTGTTGCATTAGATTATTCAAAACTATTAAAAGATGATGTTAGTATAATGTAGTAGAACTAGAAGGTTTGTAATGTATTTAAATATTTGACAAACTGTGTTCTTCAGAAGTGGTGCAATTTTATTTACCGATACTGTACATAAATATCTAACTACGAATGTGGAAGATAGCGGAATAATTGATTTCTTCATATTTAAATTTTGTTTGCAGTTATCTGTGTTTCAATTACCCGAGCGATACAATTGTCAGTAACAAATCAATCAGCTGGTTTTTTTAATTTAACCCTCATACCCGTCTCAGAAATAGTTACACAAATGCTGTCAACTTTTTATTCAATATATTACTATCTTAGAAAAAACACTAACACGATATTTTTTATCCATAATTTCGTACTATAAAGAAATACATCAAATTATAATATAATGAAAAAGAAATAAAATATTTTACAATATTTAAAAATAGAAAATGGGTGAATTTTTACCCGAAGAACGTATATTTCTGGTCCATTATTCAATCATCTTATTGTTAGATCACTAAACACTTTCAAAATAAATAATAGTATAATAATTCATAAATCTCTTTTCTACATTCTCCATCTTCTATTTATCTCATATATTTACTAATAAATCCCATTTATATTCAGCACCTAATAACAAAAAAATTCGTGAGGCGTGATTCATGCAATAGATAGTTTACAATTTATAAGAAACCTTGTAACAAATTAACTTGTCCTGAGAAAAAAGTTACATATATATTAATATGTATCTTAACCCTTTGCACTCCATGCAATTCTTTATCGCTAAAGAAAAGAAATTTTATTTTGAACGGAAAAAATTACTATTACTTGTGATAGTACTTGTTTTTATTCATTTTACAAATATCCTTTTTCCTCTCGTAAACGAAACATAAATTTTTAATTTTCTAAATCATCGTGGTGCGATATCTTTGGAAACTGGGCGTAATCATGCAGAAAACAGAATATCTTCGTAGCGGAGCCAAAGGAGCGCTAAGGTTTAAACATTAAACTTTAATTGTAAATACTAACATTCCTACAAAATAGTACCAAATCAGAAATATAATGTCACAGTGGTACTGTAATGAAATATTTCAAGTATAATTTAGGAAACTGTCCCTCCGTCAAACGTCCAATTTCCCGCAACGTTCCACACATCCCGTGCGATGCATTCGTAAAAAAATAAGTCCCAAATTTCGTAACTTTAACGCGAAATCGCATTGTCCGGTTTGCACGAACTAAGTTGAAATTACCAGCGAGGCAATCCGTTTCCCGGATTGTTGCGTAACGAACCGCTGGTCGCGAGCAACGCGTTATCACCCGAAATTGAAGGATTTATTATATAATTAAAGTTATAACTCATGCGTGCCGACCGAGCCTCGTCGCGCAATATATATTCGACAGCGTGCGCAATCGAATTTTGATCGAAGTCAGCTACGTCATCGACACCTGGGGCTCGATAATCTCTAATTAAAAATCGCAATGAAGCTCGGCCGATCGCGTAGAAAGATGAACGCAGAGAAACAACCGCGTCGAGGATTTTTTCATAAGTGGGCCGCGCGGCACATTTTTTT
>SMSQ01014968.1:9671-30068 GCA_019453375.1 Ctenoplectra terminalis
AATACGAGGTTTGGTTGCACGAAAATCCTTAAAATGAATTTTCTATAATTGTTTTGAATGTGGAGAATGATACTAGAGTCCGTATACTGTCTCGAATCGGTCTTTGAAGGGTTGAAACATATTTTAATCAATATCTTGCTTAAAAAATTCTGAGATGTGTCAGGAGACGGCACGAGATAGCACAAGCAAAGCTCGTGTTACGAACATTTTGTTCAATTAAAGTAAAGACAAATAAAATAAAGCTGCTGTAAAGATAATTTATTTTATTTTATTAATCAATTTGTTCCGCCATTTTATGCAAACGGGTTAAATTTAAAAGCGTGTTAGTACTAGTACAAGCTGTTATTCAGAACAATGCACAGATAAGTCCGTGCAGTTTCGCGTGACATCGATAGTTCGTATTTGCTAACCTGAAAAAGTAAAAAAAGAAAAATTCGATTTCGCCAGAGCGTTCTAAATTTATCCATGATCGAACGCGTGTTCTGTATGGCGATCGAGGAAACGGGCTAACGGCTTAGCGAAACTCGGCAAAGAGGACAATCGTGAAGCGTGTGCCTCTTAAGGGAACCTAGAATCTAAAAAAGAAAAATAAATAAATGGTTTTTCGTTTATAGATAGTTGCAATGTTTTTATTTTTTTTTTAATTCTCTGCATATATATAAATAGTTCGATGCAATATTCTTATCTTATTAATTCTCTGCATATTTAAGAAATCGATTAGAAAACGAGTCGCTTTCCTGTAAAATTGTTTTTTAATTCATATTTTAAAAAAGTAAATTCGATGAAAAATTTAAATTCAGAATACGAGTTCTTTCCCAAAGCGTGAGAATAAAAATTTATTCGATTTATAATTGCACCCTACAGTAATATAATAATGTTAAAAAATACAATGGTAAATTATAATATACAGTTTTTCCAAATCCGAGCGTCACGATTAAATTCTAACAACTGTCTGAATTCTGCAGTCTAAACGTAACGACGCTCGGTCGACTTGTTGCGGTGAATTCTTCTGAAAGAATCCAGAAATTCAGGGACCAGTTTTCTGAAATTCTTGCAAGGTTCCTTTATAGTGCTTTCGGTTGTCTCGTGATGCTTTTTTTTTACACGCTCTAATCGTTTCGAATGGGAGGGAACTGGATGGGACAGAATGGACAGTGCCGTAAAATGGACACCGAACGCGACGGTGTCACGGATTTTTTTTTCGGAAGAACCGTTTCTTTTAATGCCGCTTCGTGAATATTAAATTCTACTTAACTTGGCCTTGGCTTCGGGTTAGATTTCTTACCGATATTTTCTGGATCCTGTTAGATAGCGATTCTTGTCGAGTCGAGCGTACTCGGAACTGCATTTCGCGTTTCTTTTTTTTTTTTTATGTTCAGCGATTAAAACTGTTTATTGCTATTTTAATATAATATTTGAGCGCGCTTCTTTTTTCCACATAATTTTACCGTTTCTTTTTTATTTTTTATTTTTTTATTTTAACGTTTCAATGTCGCATCAAGTGATAACGATGAAACGTGTACTATTCAAAATTCAGTTGTATATTTAAGACAATTTAAAAAAAAGTTTTACAATTATTTAATAATTGTATACATCACAAACTACCCCATCGAATTTAGAAAACAAGTTCGATTCGACTCGCTTCACTTTGTCAGCTAACAATATCAATAATTTAACATACAACTTATAAAATTACAAAAACTGTTTACGCAACACAAGTATAGCAAGCTACAATTTTCTACAAATTACTGCACAAGAAAATTCCCCATTATGATTCATGATAACATCTTCATAAAAGGCTCCATGTCCTTTTTTGTGCACCTTGCGAGTCAACAGATCCGCTTCCTTCGGTCGTCGCTCGAGCTCGCGATCTATCGATACCTGTCATCTTCCTGTTGCCTGGCCACGCAACAAATAATCGCTCCAGACCCACGCATCGATGGCCGATCGACGACAAGGCTGGCAAAAAGGACGAAGAGCTCGTCATCCTTCGACAAATTGATGCCTTCGAGCCATCCTTGCTCGATCGATCCGCGAGATCTCGCATCCGCGTGTGCGTAATACCGTTGCTCGTGGCCAGTCGTTGTTTCGACGACCTGTTGACGACCTGTCGACGAACAATTGAATCAACAGGCCGACGTCCTTCGTCTTCGGAACGTCGTCGTTTACCGTTCTAACGACGCCTTCGTCCTCCGCGTGCCGTCATCTTTCTTCTTCCTTCTTCGCCTTCTCCACGATTACCATATGTCTTCGAATAAGAATTTTTTTTCTTTTTTATTCGACGCTTTATCTACCGGCAAGGTTATTAATTGGCTTCGCGGTGCCGACGCTCGTTGATCGATAGTCTGCAAGGTCCGAAGCGGACGGCCGATTTTTGTCCACGCGATCTTGCTGCAATCGTACGTTTGTCGTCGTTGTTTCGACTTTGAAAATAAAAAAAAAAAAAAAAAGATACGTGGTCGCTCGTCTGTATCGGGTGTGAAACGTCCGCTGTTGGCGTCGCGTGTACGTGTGACACGTTGATAAATTAAGTTCATATGTTTTTTTAACCTGTTACAAACTAATGTTTATATATTTTAGAAAATTTATTTCGTTCAGTCATCGCTGTACTATTAAATTTGATTACTGTATTAGTGTAATGATACCACGATACGAATTTTGAAGTCAAAGCGAGAAACTGTAAACGATCGTAATTCTTTTCTCTGACAAGCAGACAAAATCCGGGATATAGAGGGTTAATACAGTCCCTGGTCATTGATTTAGAACCGCTACAAATTCTCAGCATTTTTCACGTTTTGCGTAAAATTAAAAGGCCTGTTCAAAATTTTAACGATATAATTTATTAACTATGTAATATATATAACGTTATTAACACATGTTAATATTTTGTATTTCCATCCTTTGGTTTAACGAACGCTTGCATCCTTTCCGGCATGCTCCGTATACATTGCTCGATCGTACGCTTCGTATCTTCATTATTTTCCCAAATATCCGTAATTTTTGTTTTCAACTCGGATAACGTGGTGCTCGGAGAGTTGTAAACCAGTCTTTCGAGTAGGCTCCAGACATTTCCTATGGCATTGGAGTAGGCTCCAGACATTTCCTATGGCATTCGAGTCCGCAGAATTGCCCGGCCATGGAAGCAAAGGGATGTTTTTTATTTTGTAATCGCTCATCGCCCACATAGTTTCATTATTATCACGATAGTAACGAATCGATTGCTACGTATACTTCGTTATCAACGTATTTAGCAACAATTTGAACGACCAACCACAGTTTTCCATATATGACACCTTACAGCCATAAAAGTGAGATTTTCGTACGCGGTCCTAATTCGGTGGCCAGATACTGTAGATTTTAATATTATCTGAGTAGATATCTGTAGCACAGTTTGCGTAAACTGAAAAAATAAGTCATGTGATTCAGATTTATTTTCCCTGGCATGGTAACGAACGTTATGTTAAGCGTTACGTCAGTTCCCGATTAGAATTTGATTAGAAATTAGAAAGCGATGATAATTTCGACTTATAAATAACAGAAAGTCTACGCTCGGCATTACAATTATGAAAAGATATTTAATTCAAGGAGTGGTGAATTTCATCGCAGTCACGATTAAGAATATCGATGCTGCTCCGCGACAAAATATTTTTCACCCGCTTACATTTGCATTTTTATCTTCATCGAAACGTTGGAACATCGATCGGACGTTTCATGAATTTTTCTCGGATCTCGTAAGAGCGTCTTAGCTCATCTTCGATTAAAGCAACAGCCTTTTGAATACGGAAGACATTATCGATCCGCGCGGTATCGAATCGCGACGAACGTCAGCGATATTTTTATGTAAGAAGAAAGTAAGACCGTTGCAGCAGCTGGCTCGTAAAGATCAGCCACTTTGTAATTATAATAGGCGTCCTTCCATTCCTGCGATCGTAGATTAGCGGCTCGCGTTCGAGAATTTTCATATTTTCCAGTTGTGATGCAACCCTGAAATTCCTGTTCTCTTTCCAACTTCGTTCTTACCTCGCGTTACGTGCTGTGGTGATATTATTAACAGTAGAATTACCGAACTGGTCAAAATTACCGGTTTGTAATTTTTCTTACGCAATATATCGATTAAAAACGCTGCATTTCTGTGGATTTTTGGTAAGTTTCTGTAAAAAAATACGAAGAAAGATTTATTTTCCCCGATTCGTATATTTTTTTTAAATACTCATCGTTTTGATTTCTTTGGTATAAGTCTACTTTATTCGTCGTTATTTTTAATGTTAATTCTAAAACTAGCAAAGCGGTCGAAACGATCGAGTTGTAATTTCTAGAAATTTGAAAAATTCACAGTGATGCAATTCGAAGGATTTTTCACGATTTTGTGATTTAATTTTAGCAGTTCTATTATATTGATTAAATTAATGGAAGTAGTTGCTGAGTTACGTATAATGTTTTCTAATTAATTTTCGTTGGGGTGGATCGAGGCGAATTGGATTATTTTCTTTCGATAGCGAAGAAATAGAAGTAAAAATTTAGAAAGTTAACTTTTTATTGTGAATTCGTAACGAGTACCATGATTTAGATTTGTTTGTTACATGTGTTCCGTGTATTTTTGTGGTTTTAAGGTTTTTTTTTTTTTTTCTTTGTAAATGCATAAGAATTGGCAGTCTAGTAATTAATGACAAGAAAAAAGAACGATAAGTGGCGTCACGCACGACTGTTGTCGGCGACGCAAAACGACAAAAGTATACGATCATGCCGGAATGCGGAATAGTATTCGAACTCTCCCCGAAGTATAGTGAACTCGTGCCACGGATCAGTAACACGCGTGCAACTTGCATCCGGCTGCGATCGTTTCTATAAATATCCTCGCTTCTTCAAGCGAAATGTGACAATGATCGAAATTACCTGGACTTCGCGTTTCAGTTTAACCCTTTGAATTGAACCTTAGATAAATTTCTTAAGTTTCCAGAACTATCGTGAAAACTTACTGTTTCAGATATAATAATTAAAATATATTGTGTTATAAAAAATAAATAAATTACTTAAATAAATACAAATCTATTATCTAAGTATTACAGATTGTGTATTTGATCGATACGTAATTTTATATATAATATTTTACAATTTGTACATAATATTTTACAATTTTATATTAATATTTTACAATTTTATATTAATATTCTACAATTTTATATATAATATTTTACAATATCAATCTTACGCGAACCAGGTGGGATTAAATCAATCCCAGCAATTTTAAAACTGCTGTATCTTTTTCAAAAACAAGTTTCCGAATATTAGAATATTTGGATCCTACTATAAAATCGGTAAAACAATTCTAAAATGCGTTTTTATTCAAATTATGTATTCGTAGACATATAAAGGTCGGGGTGAAACCAACCCCAAATGGTCCAAGCTGTAACTTTCATTTCAACTGGTTGGCGGAGGGTTAACTCCGCAATACGTATACTATTTTTGCCACTGGAAAAAAATTACAAGTCGTCGTAACGGCGCCAGTGGAGTGCAAAGAGTTAATCTTCTTCGGATACCGATCGATCCTCAAAATAATTGTACAAAAATCGTGCGGGTAAATCGGTTGAAGATTGATCCATCGAGCCTCTTTTAGAGATGGATACAGGAGGCGATACGGTGCGCCGACTGCGTTACGCAAGAAACGTAGAAAGTTGTTTGTCATACGCGGGCAATGGTGCGATCAAACGGTGCAACGAAGGAAATCCTGGGAACGCGAAAATTGTAGCGGCTGGGAACGTTGAACTTTAATTCGCGAGACTCACGAAGGATTCGTTGGCTTGTGGTTTATTTTTTTTTCAAAATGATCGTAGAAAATTCGAAGTTTCTCTATTTATCGGAGATACTGTGGTAATTGAAGCTTGGACATGAGAAAGGTTGTGTGCAAAAAATTAAAAATTGCAAGAGAACAAATAAGTGAAATCTTTTTTTTTTTTTTTTGCGTGGTATATATAAGCTTTTTTATGTTCTGTGATTAGTTGATGATGGATGGAGGGTTAAGGAAAACATTGTGGTATCTTTGTGATTCTTCAAGAAATTTTATGTTCTGGAAATTAAAAAAAATTAGGAATATACTTGGAATATATTAGTCACAGAGAATAGTTCGCGTTTCATAAAATTATTATTAAGTGGGAATTCAGTTTCTATTGTTCTGTTGATTCCATCTTACATTGACTTTGATTATTCTTTATTAATTCCTCAGAAAATGGAAGGTGAAATAAAAAAAAATTATAAAAGTTGAATTTTAAAATTAATATTTCGAATATATTGATCATGGAGAATAGTTAATGTTCTATAAAATTACTACTAATTATAAATACAGTTTCTATTGTCTTACTGAATCCACCTTGCGTAGGTTTCAATTATTTCTTTATTAATTCCTCAGAAAATGGAAGAGGAAATTAAAAACTTACCAAAGTATTTTTAAGTAAAGTAAAAACTTATAAATTAATAATATTTTGAATATATTCATCACAGAGCGCAATACAATAATCAGAAATTAATTTTCTGTTATCCCATTGAATCTATCTTACGTTTATTTTAATCATTTCTTTTTTAATTCCTTCGCATTGAATAATTAACGAATCTACGTTAAAAACCTCTGACAACAACTGAATATCATAAATAGCGATAAAATAATTAGTATCTTATTTTCTTTGCCGATGTTTCAATATTAGTTCAAGTATATCGATGTAACAACGTCTTGCCATTGGCCCCCGCAGGATGTGCCGATTTTACCATCACGCACGCGACTTGACAGCACGTCCTGGCACGTGCTTCAACGACCGAGTAACTGTAATATTCGCCAGTAATTACGGAAGACGACTAATTAAACCATATAAGTGGCCAATCGTGTACACGACCGTGTAACGCGAGGGCAATTATTTCTTTTTCGACTCGGTCGATTTCCGCTCGATGACATAAGTGTCTGGTTGCAGTGACCTGCTGGTTCGTGTTAGGATAACAAGTAACGCGAACGTGTCGCAAGTTTTTGAGCAATACGCTTGCAAAAAGTCGCGGTGTCTTAAAACTTGGGACTCGTGGCAGAATTTATTAAAAATAGCATCGAATTCGCTCGATTTGCATAATTCAGCCTATTTAATTCGTTTTACCAATTTAGTTGATTCATGTTACTCGGGATTTATTTACGTCGGTCGATTTATAAATTATTGTTCATTGACTGAATTTATAGCTTCGACTTTTAAGTACATAAATAATTTAAAAGGATTTACAATCAGTAAGAATTGAAAAAAAAATTACTTCTCGTTCGTTGTGAATTCTAAATATACAAGTGTCTCTGAATAATTTGGTGTAACTTTTTATCTATTTCGATATTTCAGTAACATAAATCAATTAGTAATTTATCTTCGTTTCCCAAAGAGTAGCTCTTCCTCAAAACCGTTATTTTAATCTTGACCTATTTTCTCCTAATCTAAAACAGCAAATTCAATCAAACTTTTTATGATGCTTCCTAAGAACCCGTTGAACATACTCAATCTAAAAATTAAAAAAATAATACTTCCATTAACAGACAAAAAAAAAATATTCATCAGTCCTCGAACGCTTCTTCACACCTTACCAAATTTTTTAAAAAGCTCCTTTAAAAACCGTGCGATCAATTTATTTGGGAGATAAAAAATCAAAATTAAGTCAAAATTGCTTCACTGGTGTAAAAAAAATTGGCCACAAAAATTCAGAAGTTTCTCATAAGAGCAAAATTAAATCGTGAATCTCTTAATAAAATTCAGAAATGCAATGACATGCATTTACAACAATAAGCAGAACACAAGAATTCCTTTTCTTACAATTAAACTTGGGACTTAGATTTTACTACCCAATCTTGTGCAGAGATTTTCGCGTTCTTTTTTATTTATCAGCGACTGCAAATATGAAACGAACGGCGTTATTAGCCGTGGATCAGCCACCACGACGATCCTCCATCGCTCGAAAATTTCTAACGGTATGCTCGGAATTTTCACGGTACAGCGAAGAAACCCCTATTTGCCCGCATTCTCGTGCACCGCAGACAAGCCGCTATTATCTGCTACCCGGTTTCGTTTTATTTCCACCAATCGGACTGTCCACCGTTGCTTCAGCCTAACGTGAACACGGTTTGCGAAACGACTGAGATTTCTATCCGCTTCGATGGTCGTTAGATTCATCGTGCCACCGAACTCTATCGCAGCTCGGCGATCCATGATCCATAAGCTTCTTCTCGCGTGTCTCTTAGACTTTTTTTTTTTACAATTCTGTTATGAAACGGTAGAAAAAAAAATTTTTCCGCTATCAGAAAAAAACTGGCGAATTTTATTTTTCTCAAGCTGCTGGCAAAATAAAATTCCGATGAAATGAAAATATTGGAAAGCTGGCTTGTATGTTGGAATCTAGTTATCTAGAAAGTGAATTTTTTATTCGAAAAATTATAACGAGCTCCTGTTACACGAAAACAAATTTATAAATGTCGAATAAGAAAGGAATAATTTTGCTGGACACCTGTGAGTTTTGAACGTTTATCAGTTCTATAATTTTGGTAAGATCTGTTGAAGATGTTCGACTTTAATTCGGTGTATTTTTATTGCACGATAAGCAAGATAACGGAAAGAGATTCAGTTTATTGATTATATATAGTATCTGACTTTTGTGTCGAGCTTTGTCCAATTAATTTGTTCTTTCTCTTATTAATAAATTAACATTATAACTACCAAAGTGGTCGAAATGACCCGTTCGTAATTTTTTATAGAATCTTTATAAATTAACTACTGTGCCTTTGGCCCGATTTTCCGCGATTTTCTATTAAAAATATAGATGAACTTTTGTCTGAATCGCATTGCGTATTATTTTATATACTTTCCACTTTGATTTCTTCGGTGGAAATAAGTATACTTTAATCGTCGGTAGTTCTGGTGTTAAAAAATAATATGATTTAAAATAGATATTATAATTTAATGTTCTCCGTGATACAAACGATTTATTATTAACCCTTTGCGCTCCTAACCCTATCCTCTCAGGAGACATGGTAATTCTAGCGTATCACTCGGATGCCCCCTCTGATTGGACATTAAAATTTATTAGTGATTACGGGGAATCAACTCATTCCAGCACAACTTTTTCAGAAATGCATGTTTCCCTGAACTTTTCCGTTGAAGTGGCACAACAGATAAAATCAACCTATGCTACAATTACTAAGATATATCAAAAAAATGTCAGTTTTACCAAAACTATACTATATAATACAAAGGTTCGTAAATGCACGTTTCTGCGACAAAATGGCGCCGAGTAGCTGGTAGGTAACGTCCAGGATGGTTCGGAGTACAAAGGGTTAAAGATCATTTTGTAACTGTAACATAAACTTTCCTTTATTCTAAATTCGTTAAAGCGTCCGATGACTTAGGAACGAAAAAACCTATGAACGCTCCAGATATCTGATTTTTTCGAACAAGTGGTGCTGCATGGAATGGTTGGAGTAATTAGAAAATGAAAGAAAGAGGAAAGAGGGAACCATTTGCACGGTCCTGCGTACTTAGAAATACCGAGCGTGACGTACCACGTGGAAATTCAGGGGCGTGCCTAGGCATGCTAGTATGTTTGCCAGCCCACGTGCTCGCGTGCTTTCAGCCCACCGCGTGTTTTTCTGCCGGTGCATCGCTTGCAACGCGATGCAATCGTTCCTATTGTCCATTACGCTGTACGCGGTCATCCGAGCAAGTGGGTGTCTCGAGGAACTTTTACTGGCGCCATGAATAATTGTTTCAGGCACCTCTCGACTCTCGGGTCAAAGATACACGGTTCACTTCGAAGAAATTGAAAAAAAATTGCAGCTTCGTCGGCTCCTTTCAACGTTCAGTTTGGTTCAACCATAGTTGAAAGGTGAACTGCACGGACCACTTTGGATTTAATTCGGTTGGGTTCTCTGTGCTGTTTTATTAACCGGGAACCGTGTATTTTCTCTTTTTTTAATTTTGTGCTAGATTTTCCCTCTTTTGGTAGATTTTTTTCACGTTTAGGCGGATTGAACGATGGAAGGATTATTCTATTTGCAAAGTAAGAGCGGGAAAAAGTTGCTTAACTCCTTGATCTCAAATGACGAGTACTCGTATTGTAATTTTAGGGCAGAATGAATAATGACGAGTTTCATTCGTTGCGATGATCGAATTACTTTCTATCACAGTTAAATTGCATAAATTTCTCTATTTTAAGAAAACTTGTTTTATTTTGAGAAACTTCTCATGTTAGCATGTGAAAAAAAATTAAATTGGATCCAGATGGAAAGTAATTCAAATTAAATAGTACGTCAGGGGGTTAATATAGGGAGAGTTATAGAATTTGTATAAATTTATTATCGTACATTTTTGAGAATTTTCTCTGATTTTCTGTGATTTTCTGTAAAAAAATATACTAGTATTTTTTCATATGTTCTTCGTTTTGATTTTTTTGCTACAAATAAGTACGCTTTAGTGGTCCATAGTTGTAGCATTAAAGGAGGGGAAAACCTTTTTGGATAAGAATTACTCTGCATAAACGCGTTATATAGTTTTAACAATTTTTTCTCTTTTTTTACACTTGAAGTCGTTTTATAGCTTCCATAATTCTGAAGATATTTAAGGTACTAATATTTATTGTTCCATTCCGGTGACCCAGTTTTGGAAATTGCTGTTTATCTAAGAAAAACCGCGGAAAATCCATGAAAAACGGGAGTTAGAACGGCTTCCGCTGAGCAAGTTCCCGGAACGTAGTTTTCAACGCGCGTTTTTACACTCGACCCATTGCGACCGCAATTAGCGCCGGTGCCGCCGCATGGCTGCGTTTCTACGTTTTAAGTGCATTATGTAATCTGGTATGCACACCGTTACTCGATGCCTTTTAAATTAACCGACAATTCTGACGAAAGAAAAGAAAAAGACACCAGGTGCAAGTTCGTGTTTAAACGACTGACAATGCACGCCAATGAGATTAGATGTACGAAGAAAATTGATCGCCGCTATCTCAGTCTCTTTTAATGATATTTTATCAATTTTTATTCCTGTCGTTTCTTTTTTTTTTGTTTTTTTTTTTTTATAATACGGTTTGAATGTTGAAATATTATAGAATTATAGTTGGAAGATAAAATGTCGAGTATAACTGTATAATAATGTGCAACTAAAATTATTATCTACCGGAACAGAAGTTTATACGATCACTCGTTTATAAAACGAACCATTATGCGCTATCTTAACTGTATCGTAATTACGGTCCAGTTACCATTACACCCAGATTCGACGTAGAATCTTCAGATACCAGAGAAGCGAAATAAATTTCTAATTTTTAATCTCTGTTCTCTGTTCAAGAATATAAAATGTTTGTTCTAAAATGTTTGCCGTGGGCTCTGGACAGATTCTAGTTTTTATAAGATATTTCACCGAGAGGCAGAAAAATGATTAAAAAAGTATTCTGTTGGAGGATTTTTTCTGTATAATTTTTTGTTTATCTTAATTTAGAAAGAAATAGAAAGACAAGTCAGAAATCTAACTATGACGCACAAAATTATAATATTCTAAAATTCAAAGTATACATGGCGTAGTCGTTGACTTAACTTTGGTAAAAGATTATAATTTTCTTAAATTCGAAATATAAGTATCGTGGTGACTGAATCAAATTAAATAGGAAATTATAATATTCTAAAATTAAAAGTATAAACGGTATAATAGTTGACTCAAAATTGGTCTTTAGAATATTATAACACTCTCAAATTTGAGGTATAAATGGTGCAATGATTTACTCAAAATTAGTAAAAAATTATAACATTCTCAAATTAAAAGTATGAATGATATAATGGTTAATTCAAAATTGGTCTTTAGAATATTATAATACCCTAAAATTTGAGGTATAAATGGTGCAATGATTTACTCAAAATTAGTAAAAAATTATAACATTCTCAAATTAAAAGTATAAATGATATAATGGTTAATTCAAAATTGGTCTTTAGAATATTACAATACCCTCAAATATTATATTCTAATAATATATAATAAAATATTATAACTGGTGCAATGATTTACTAAAAATTAATAGGAAATAATATTCTGAAATTCAATCGTTACACCATTTATACTTCGAATTCTCGAATTCCACTGACCCAATCTTCATGCAAAAATGGTATACGCTTGTTGAGATGCGAGGCACGCGTCCATCGGTATTCCGAACAATCGATTCCAAACGCACGCGACCGTCACAGTAACACAGTGAACCGATCCAGAATCCGCTCGACGTCCGCGTCCCGACGCCCGCTTTCGAAACGAAGCCAACTGGGAAACCGGTCCGCGTCGCGTTTCATTTATCACAACCAACCAGTTCGGACCATTTTTCCTGGCGAACTGGACGACGTGCAATTTCGTTTCGTCAAAAAATTCGACCCCTGTAACCCGGCTCTGTTAAAAAGGAATTTAATTTACGACGCATGCAAATGTGTGCATGTTATCAATGCAATTAACATTATCTGTTCTGAAAGTGAGGCAAAAATTGTGATAAAAACTTGACGGACAATTTTTTTTATTCTGTTTTCTTGAAAATTACATTTTTTACTGTCAAGTTTAAATCAGTTACAATATTTTTTTAAATGAAAGAGGGATAAATTTTGTCTTTTCGTTGGATGATTATTTTTATTATAATATATAATATTTTTATAATATTAATATTTATTATAATATTATTGTTGAATAGAAGATATAAGTTTGTAATTTATAGTTTTTTAGTAATCGATTGGGTAGTTAATTACTGTTTGGTTTAGGAAGATCTGGGAGTATTATTTTATACTGTAACATTTTTGTAATTTGTGGCAATTTTATATCAGAAAAGTTCTAATTCTGTGAATTTTATGCTACAAAATTTGTGATTCAGTGTCAATTTTGTGTCGCAAAATTTTTACTCGTGGCTAGTTTGAATTACAAAATTCTTAATTGTGTGACTATTTTACTATAAAATTTTCAATTCTACGCCAATTTCATATCACAAAAATTTTCAATTATGCGACTATTTTACTATAAAATTTTCAATTCTACGCCAATTTCATATCACAGAAATTTTCAATCCTCCACTTATCTTACATTATAAAATTTCTAATTCTGTCCCAATAATATACTTAAAAATTCCCACCTCGGTACCACTTTTATATTTAATTCGTTCAAATTTCATTCCATACTCTCAGCTCTTAATATTTCTATACAAAGAATCGCTTGACGATCGCACACCCCGCTTGTCGCTCCACGCTCCGCGTAATTTTTCATTTAACGAAATGACAACTATTTTGAAGAAAGGATAAAAGTAGCCTGAGTTAGTTCAGAATTATCTGGAGCGGCTACGACTTTAACCACACGCCAGCGTACAACGATACTTAACAAGGAATTCGCTGTGCCGTGTAATTTGGCGTGGTATCGATTGTACCGGCAATTTGTTGTAACACATTGCTTAAAATTTCCTGTTGACCCACTCTGGAAACGATGTTGTCGGACTGACATGAATTTTCACGCGCTCCTGTACTCCTCTGTGGCCGTGGATGCGGGTTTTATTATCACGATAATTTCGCCACGAACGTTACATTGTACATGCTCGCGTTAGGCGAGTATCATTTTGTTCTTGAAGCTAATTACGATCGAGCCAAGCGGGCAAGGATTTCTTGGATTTTATGTTCCGGTTTCCTTTGGCGGAAAACGTGCCTTTCGATAATTTCATACGTGTTAGAGTTGAAAGTCGGGTAACCGTTTTAACCAGTTATTGATTTTTTTTTCTTTTTTTATATATATACATAATTTTATATATTCATAATACATATATATATATATATATATAATTTGCTTGATAAAATGAAAGCAATACCGTGAAACGAAATTTACATATATCGTTGGAGATATTGAAAGGGAAATATGATTAAAATTTGGTTGAGAAAGGTCTTATAATTAGTGAGATATAATTAATTATATCGAGTGAATTTTATGGAGAGAGATTTTTTTTTTTACATATAATATCACTGTTTCTTATTTTTTTTTTTTATATATAATATCACAGTTTCTTATTTTATTGCATAGAAAAATTATAATATAGTTCCACTCTGCATTTTATCTTGCATTGCTTTCAACTTTTACTTATACTTTTAACATTTCTCCTTTTCGCATGGTTTTCTTTCGACATTGCTGTTGGAAAATTCGTAATCAATTCGTGATTCTGCATTTCTAAACTTTTTTTAAGTTTCCCAGGACTAATATAAAAACATTGTTTTGGCAACAAAAAAAGAATTATAAATTTCTACGATTTTTTATTTATTTTATTAACTCATCAACTTAACTTTAAACATATTTAATAACAATTCAACAACTCCCAATTTTTTCATTATAACACATTTCATTAACAAGTATTAACGACAGCTATTAATTACTAAAATAAAAGAAAAACAGTTTCTAAAATAATAGTAAAACAATAGCAAAAGGTTAACCCTTTGCACTCCTATCTCGAGCTCGACTCGGAAACTGTGATATTACATATAAAAAGAATAAGAAACTTATATTACATATAAAAAAAAAATAAGAAACTGTGATATTACATCTAAAAAAAAAATAAGAAACTGTGATATTATATACAAAAAATCTTGCTTCGTTCCTTACAGTTTCATACTATAAAACACAGTCTTATTAAAAATAAATTCCATCCATTTTTATCAACATATATATCTTAGTAAATATAAAAGTATGAAAATTAAGAGAACTCCGATACAGATTTTAAAAGTAGCTCATTAAAAACCAGTTGGTGTAAAATATCGATCGTGACTCAAAGTGCAAAGCGCAAAAATAAAAAAAAAAAAAAAGACTATGAAAGGTACGCAAACGCACCTGCCCAAA
Source organism: Ctenoplectra terminalis (assembly GCA_019453375.1). Lineage (NCBI taxonomy): Eukaryota > Metazoa > Arthropoda > Insecta > Hymenoptera > Apidae > Ctenoplectra > Ctenoplectra terminalis. The sequence continues at coordinate 24,554 of SMSQ01014968.1, forward strand.
ATATAGAGCGAAACGAGACGAAGAAAACGAGCTCTGGTTCGTCCCGATCCGACCACCCGTTCCCGAGATACGAGCGTTCAAAGTTTTCCAAAGCTTCCGGAAGAAGATGAATGAATCGCGGTAGTAAAGCGTGGGAAAATGGGTCACACATGATCGTAAAAAAAAAAGAGATATTAGTAGCGCTTGTACGTACACGAAAACATCGTGTTTACAAGAGGGATGCGTGAAGAAACTTGGACAAGCGGCTGCCAATAGTTTCCGGCTGAAAAAAACTGTCGCTGATTGCTACCGCCTGGCTGAGCACACTCGCGTGAGCACACTCCCTCGTGAAATTCGATCTGTTCAGACCGATCGTTAAAGAAGATCTCTTCTTTACCCTTTCGAAGACTTCAGTAGATTAGGTTACTCGTCAGACAACCTATAAAGCATAGGGTCAGACATGGGGGATGTTTGGGATTTTTTTGCGGGGAAACTACGAGGTGTTTTGATCTGAAATTTTTGCGGTACCTTTGTCGATCGTTGAAGAAGGTTTCTGAATTTTTTTGTGGCAAAATAATTGTTGTTAAAAAAGTTATGAGAGTTTGAAGGAGGAGGCCTTGTAAGGGGTTCGGAGAGAGTTTGGAGTTGGAATTTTTGATAATTTTTTTTCCAGGTTCGAAGGAAAGATAGGGGGATATTTTTTGTTAACCCTCTATGGGAAGTTAGAAATTGATGTATCTATATTTTAAAAAATTAATTTTGTTCAGTTATCACTGAGCTATTAAATTTGATTACTGTATTACCGTAGCGACACCACGATTCATCTACAGTAATTATTAGAACGTTTTCAAATCAAACTGAAAAACTGTAATCGATCGTAATTTTTTCTCCGATAAGCGGACAAAATTCGGGCTACAGGGGGTTAAGTACAGACGAGTTTCGCCGAATCGAACGCTCGAGGTGAGCGATTTCGATTATCATGCGTTTATATAACGGCACGAGACGGAATGTCAACCTGTGTCGGAGCGATTGCCGGTGTTTATAACGGTAATGCTTACGCGGAACCGTGGAACCTGTCGTTAGTCTGTGAAGCCGTGGAAAACAATCGAAGCCAAGGAAAAGAAAGAAAAACGAGAGTTTTCAACGCGGAACGACGCTGGCGTAACGATTCGATGATATCCTTCCAAGACTTTCGTTCGATGGTGCATCGATTCCTGTAACCTTGTCGTTAATTGGCCATGAATAGCGAAGAGAGTAGAGAACAGAGTAAATGTTCTTAAAAATTTATACATTCTTCAGTTTATTCTATGCAACAGAACTTTGTGTCGTTTAAAACTGATAAAAATATTTCTTCTTAAATTCAATCGTGTATTGTAGGATTTGATATTTATTTATAAACTTCACAGGCTTCATACCGTGTAGAATTTTTGGTGAAAGAATTTTGTGATTGTTAAGATTTGTAAAAAAAAATATTTTTTTTAATTCTATCATAGCTTATAGGCTTGAATATTAATTTCTAACTTTTATAATTTGCGAGGAAAAAGGTTGTACTCTGTTTGTAATTTTTTAACTATATTTCGGTAATATTTTTATAACCCGTGGTATTTTTTATTTCGCTCTCATTATTTTCTATAATTTCTTTCCTATCTTCAATATAATTCAATAATTTTTTACCATCGTTCCTATTATTTTTATTCCACTTATCTTTCTCACAATCTTCCTACGAATCGTCTTTCTGTCTCTAGCAAAGAAATATTTTTAGCAACACCTAAACGAAACTTTCCACGATACAATGAAATTTTTATGCAATCAGCAAGGTTCAAATTTTTTCGCTACGAGCAAAGCATCGGTAAATTCCTCACGCCTTATCATCTTTCGGAATCATCCTACGCTCTACTTGCTTCCGTTTCAGCGCTCTCAGCACAAATAAAATAAAAATAAAAAAAAAAAAGAAAAAAATTTATTATTAATGATTTACGAACGTTTAATTGCTGTTACATAAGCAAGATTGCTACATCGTAATCGGGAAGTATGCACCTGGTATGAATCGAGCGAGACAAGCGTTGAAACTAGGCGATCTTATTGTTCCAACTCGTGTGAATCGTCGTTTTACTCAGCGCGTGGACGCGCGAATTGTAAATATGAAATTAACACGCGAGCGTGTGTAATTCAGATGTCATTCTGTGTGCAAGTAGATGCGTGTGGGAAAGGAACACAGCGCTGCAGAACGTGTGACAGGTTTCCATCCCCACCAGAATCGGCGGCGATAAAAACGGGGCCAAAATGTTAACCACTTTCTAGAGTGGCGAGGAACACGTGTTACGCGACTGATTTAACAATCGAAATCCACTCGACTGGTTGGGTACGATTTTAATTATGTCGTGGATACATCTTGGCGCTCGTTCTTGACGAATTTATTTTATCGTTTATTTATTTGAAACGAGACGTGTGATTCTTGGTCGTGGAGTGAGTGAGAATAAGTTATTTGTAAGAGTTTGAAGTTTGTGGAGAGAATGGAAGTATCTTATTTTGGTCGTTGTAGAGAGTCAGGAGATCGATCGTCTCATAATTATTCTTATTTATTTTTGATTTTTATCTTGGTTCGTTGTAATTTACGATTTTTGTGAATCTGGGATGATAAAGTTAGGTAATCGTTGAGAAATGTGCTTGGAATATAAATTATTTTTCTTCTAAATCTGGAATAGTAAAATTAATTGATCACTGAGAAATGTGCCTAGAATAGAAATAGATTTTTTTTTCTAAATCTGGGATAATAAAATTAGGTAATCGTTGAGAAATATGCCTAGAATAGAAATTAATTTTCTTCTAAATCTGGAATAATATGATTAATTGATGATTAAGAAATATGCCTAGAATATAAATTATTTTTCTTCCAAATCTGAAATATTAAAATTAGTTGGTCACTGAGAAATGTGTCTAGAATATAAATTATTTTTCTTCTAAATCTGGAATAGTAAAATTAATTGATCACTGAGAAATGTGCCTAGAATAGAAATTAGTTTTCTTCTAAATCTGGAATAATAAAATTAATTGATTATTAAGAAATGTGACTCGAATATAAATTATTTTTCTTCCAAATCTGAAATAATAAAATCAGTCGATCATTGAGAAATATACATAGAATCGTATAAAAATTATTTCAATTAAATACATAATATTTTGAAGAAGCTGTGATCGAAATGTTAGTTGGAAGACGAGATTTCATACGCATCAAGGTATATAATCATTCGAGATCGGTAACCATCTTACCAGCACGATAATGGAGGCAGAAGTGACGGTGAACATCCACCTCGTATCCCACATTCAGCTAACAGTACATACGGCCGTCTGCGATAGGACGTCTGCGAGTCGCCGTGTTCCCATAAAAAAAAATACATAAACTCGGCCATCTAGCCATCTCTATAAAAGCAGGAACGACGTAGAAGAAAAAGAACGACGTAACGAAGCGATCGGAAGACTGACTGCTAGACCATTGGCAAATGGAGAACCTTGATCATTCATGCTTGTAAAACCAGTGAAATTCGCGTGAGAATTGTTTTTTAGACTGTGAATTGGATTTTTGGGTTGATGAAATGTTAATTATGGGTCTTTAGATTTTTATTAATAATTCATTATAATAAAAATCTAAAGACCCATAATTTTTATTAATAATTCATTATAATCAAAATCTAATGAAGATACTCAGAAATGCATCCTTATCCCTATAACCCTTTGCCTTGTAATCACGAATCACACTCGTGGCGGTGTTAAAATACAATAAAAACACACCATATTTATAATAAAGCTCAATTTTAACTTTAACTATAATTTCAACTTCGCAAAATTGAAAATCAGCAAATACAAAATAAGTATAATATTTCAATACTCTGCGTTTGACAGAGTGTCAACTCAGTGAACAGCTAACAAATATAAATATTGAAGAAATCGTAAAGCAAGGGTGTGGTTTATAAACATGTTAATTTCTGCTAATACAAAATATCGTCCGTTGCTTGTACACCCCTAAAATAAAAACAAAATAAATAAAATAAAAAGAAAATTCTTTTAATTCTTTCAATATAGTTCATAAACCACACTCCCCCAGTCAAAGGGTAAAAAATTCCTAAAATCTCCACGAAAAATTCCAAACCGGTCGTTCGACCTTTTCATTAATTTCAGCGTTAAAAGTCGAGCAGAACAAAGCGGCAGTGAAAGCATCGGAAAAGTGCGTCGCCCTTCTCGCGGCTGTCCGAAAGCGAGTAACAGCAAGCAACGACCCAAGCGTGTGGGCGTTCACAATACGCGTGTAAACGGAACTCGTGGAACTAGAACTTGTCAGAACCACCTGGATAAGAAACAGGAAAAGGCAATCCGATCGGTAACCACCGAATCTGACGCGCCAGATCGTGGTCGCTTAACGCGATCATTGAAAGGAGAAAAAAATGTTGTTACGTCAAAGTCAGTCGGTCGAATCGTTAAAAGGGTATCGTGTAAAAGATCGATATAAAAGTGGTTCTCCTGCAGGCCGCGCAGACCCAGAGTGATTCGCATAAAAATAGAAGCCAGGAAAACGGAACTCCAATTGGTTGCACGATCCAGCAACGATCGTTTGTTCTTTTCCGTGAGAGTTCCTTTCCGAGGTGCATGGTTTCTTCTTTTGATTATTATTTTTTCACGACGATTGCGCGATTTATCGCCGTCTTGACACTGTCGCTGAAAAAGAAGCAATTGTGCGAGAAATTTAACGCGATGTTGCACGAATGCATTGCACCCGGTTGCGTAACCCGTGGTGTACTCGCTCAGACGCTTTGCCTAACGAAGCGGAGAATAATTAAGTAGAAAGCAGAGATGTTTAACTCGTCGCTCGTTACCAGCGTACTCTCCGTGGCAACGAAATGTTATGAATGTTGGTCGCGATTCGTGGAACCATTTGCGCTTGTAAACTATTTTTTAAGTTTCGTAAGAATATTGTTGGAACCGTTTGCGCTTGTAAACTATTTTTTAAGTTTCATAAGAATATTGTTGGGAATTGAAAGCAACGAGTGCTGTTTTTGGAAAGATACTTGGGGATGAAAATAGAAAGTTTAATTCAAAATTTATCCGTTGAAGGAAATTATACGTATCGTCATGGTGTGATATATTTTTGCATATCTCAAATAATTCAATTTTGTTAATATCAAAAACATTAGGTTGCCACGAAACTTTCGTTCGTTGTCTTCACATAACGGTTTCGTTTCGTAATATATAAATTATTTATATATTTATATTTATATATGATTTATCTACTAAACGAGAAATGGAGGAAGGTAATAGAGCAAAATGGATCGTATACAAAATAATAATATATTGATGATAATAATTGAATAATACTTTTTGTATAACCTAATATAATTGTACAAAATAAAAGAACTTATTCCACACTAATCTTTCTAAAAAAATTTGAACGAGTCGACCGAGAATCTCTTGTCGCTAATTAACTGGATGTCTATGCGACATTAACCCTTTGGCTTACGATTTCTTCAAACTTCATACATATTAG
>SMSQ01014977.1:0-30643 GCA_019453375.1 Ctenoplectra terminalis
CAACACGCAAGATTATGAAGAATGATTGAGATTTATTAATTATGAATAGGTCGCATGAGTTGGTGAATAGGTTCATTAGATATTTATATAAGTGCAGATAAATTGTAAATTGATGCATGGATGAATACAGTATATGATTACGGTTTCTTACTGTGGTGGCTGAGAGCAGACATACGACCGGAATGGTAAAAAGACTCTGGTGGCTGAGAGTAGACTTACGTCCGAAAAGGGTTAAATTGTCCTTCCGTTGCGTTCTTGCATTGTTGCGTCGTTATTTAATTGACAACCCTTTGCACCAAACATTTTTAAGTTTCGTGAGGACTACTGTGAAAACTTAAAGTGTTCTTTGGGAAAGAAAGAAAGAAAATTGTAAATGTTTACGATTTCTTATTCATTTGGTTACGTCGGGGTCACCAATCTGTGGCGGGTGAAAGAAGGATGGAAAAAGATAGGAGGGTCGTTTCGTTCCTCTCGTTTCGGGCCTGTTAGTAGACTCGTCGGTAAGGCATCCTAGCAGGCCCGTGATTTAAACGCGGGGATGTTGAAGTTAGGAGAGGGATCGGTATTAGTACTAATCGCACTGTTTTCGAGGATTTACGGGAAAATCGGGGTTGTAGGTCCCTCTCATGGCGGAGTGTAAGAGGACCGCCACAATTTACTTTTATTTTAAAATTTGATTTTTGATGGAGAAAAATGATTGAAACCTTTTCGATCGATCTATTCACCCTTTGCACTCGTAAACGTTTTTAAGTTTCAAAGGACTACTGTGAAAATTTCGAAGTTGTGAAAAATGTTCTTTGAGAAAGAAAACAAGACAGTTATAAATGTTTACGATTTCTTATTCATTTGGTTAATTTACTTTTATTTTAAAATAAGAGAAGCGTTTGAATTAAATTAAAATATAGAACTTAATTAAAGACATAACCTGTGAAGAAAATTATGCGTGTCGCCATAGCGGCGCCAACGGAGTGCAAAGGGTTAATAATAAACGTTACGCGTCGACTTTGAGATATTACTGTCCTTGTTCTCTCCAATCTCACAGATATCGTCGCGATTGTATCGTGAAGCATCGGACGATGGTAAAGATTATCGTGGAACGTATCCTATGGCATACACAGAAGCGAGTTCTACGAAAGGTAATTTAACTTGAAACGTGTTTCACTGTGAAACTTCGGTAAAACTAAACTTGTTATTCATCGGCGACGTTGTAATCTAATTTTGCGCTGCTAACTTCGAAGAATATCAGCCGGATGCGACATGACATCGCGCGAAGCGTTGGAGAAGGATGGGACTGAGGTTTGATGATGAAAAATAGTTGAGGTGTTCCGAAGTAAGGGACTGTGATACTTGTTTGAACCGTACTCGAGGTTTGTGTATTAAAATGCTAGCGATGTTAACGCATTGCAAGTTAATGTGACTAATATTAAAGTCGCTGGTTTGGAGTGGATTTTTTCGAACGTAAGATAGAATTAAAGTTGGTCGGTCAAGTATTCGGTCGTTTTTGGTGTTAAGAGAATTTTTTGTACGGTTATAGATTTGAAGATAAAAAGCTAAATCGATATATGTTTCTGATAAATATTTAAGAGTTCGTTTTATACTAATATATAATACCTTTTATATAAAATTATAATACTTTTTAAATAAAGCGAAATACGTAGGAAAAAGAATATTTTAGAGAAGTTACGCTAAGTTAATACCTAAGATGGATCCAGATCCATCTCTAATTTTTTTTAACTTTATTTATCGCTCGGTGTTTAATTGCTACAATGATAAAAAATATATATATATAATAAAAAGTTGAATAATTAGGTTAGCAAACTCTTTTACTGAGAATAACAAAATTAAATGTATATCTACTCATAAATAATAAAGTAATGCATAAAGGCACTGCTTCTTTACATTTATCGCAATATACACTTTTATCGAGAAAAATGTGTCAAATTGATACAAAGAACGGATAAGGGTTAAGAAAGTCCGCAAGTTCTACCTGAAAGAATTTCACAGCAGCTTTAATATTTGTGAGAACCTGAATGCTGACCGGATTCAAATAAACTCATGGTGTATCTCTGAAAGCCTATTTAACTAACAAATTAACGAATTATTAAATCTGACATAACAGAATCGTTTCGTTTCACGGTACAGAATTTGTCGCAACAACTATCCACACGCACGAAGTTAAGCTGTTCATTTATTCCAACAGAATTTCCAGCACCAAATACGCACTACAGACCGAAGGAAAGAAAAAGAAAAAACGTCTCCGTCACTCGATTGAAAGTCAAAAACTCGACCAATAGACCGAACAAACAAACGTACTCCATAAATATATCAGCAAACGACGTTCAATTCAAACACGCGGAAACGAATCAGAACGCGATGTTTCGTCGTTCGAAACCAATTCAGCTAGCGATTTCGCTTTGCGTAACGCGAGGGAAAAAAACAAAAGAGAAAAAAAAAAGAAAGAAAGAAAGAAAAAGAGGCGAAAAAATACTCAAAGCGGTCCCAACAGCCCGCGATTGTCGATCAAATCAAAAGAAATAACAATTTGCCTGACCCAGATGTCGTTGCGCTAACATCTCCATCTTGGCCTCTCTCGACAAACGCGAAACGGCTTCTGTATGCATTACAAAAATGCCGCTCGACGTTCCTCTCTCCTCGCTGTTGTTTTATTCAATCCTCGCCACTTTCGCTTATACCCCGGCCCGTGTATTATAACACTTCGGATACAAGCTTTCGCAAGCAGCGCACATTGTCTCGCCACTGGCTGCGGCCAAGACATTCCGCTAAAAGTATACCATATCTCGCGTCACGGAAGACAGTGATAGAGGAGAACAGAGATTTCGCGAGAACAAATCCACACGCGGGCTATGTTTACAAAACCTGCCTGTTGTACGAGTCCTCTGCTACGCTTTTCTACTCTTTTTCTCCCTTCAACTTCTCCCGTTTTCGTTATTCCATCTGGAACATTTCCTTCGACCGTCCCGGACCCTCCGAACCCCTTCGACCGCCACGGTTTCCTACCATCATTTCCTCCGTGTTGTCGCACTGTCTCTCAGTGACTCATTGTCCAAGTGCTGCGACAATGCGCTAGATGTTACCAACTGTGCTCGTTACATAAAAAGAAAAAACTTCCCGCGCCGAACTCGTAATACAATCGACGCCGTTTTAAACCGTGTATCTCTTGTCTTCGCACCCGGTCCACCCACCAGCCCTTGTGTTTCCCGCTTGATTTCTTCCCCCAGAATACGCGCGCATCCACTTCATCCGGTGCATCCACTTGGGCCGTGGGCGATGTAACGTCGCGTGTAACACGGGAATACGCGCGCGTCGGTGTGTACGTGTGTTTATGCACGCATACATTTCGCTTGGTTTTATCTCGGGACGCAGAAGCACGCTGTGCAAGCGGTGGAGAAATAAGAAAGGAACGTTTTCCGAAGGTTTCGCGAGCTCCTTTAATACAACAAGGGAAAAGAGGCGCGAAGCGGACCGGAGCGCCGAGAAAGACGCTCCAAAGACAGCGCGGAGGGCGAGACTGGCAACCCAGAAAAGGAAGAAAAGGACAAAGCAGAAGGGAACTTGCAAATCGTGCGCGCCGCTTCAATGTTAGCTCAACGTAGTTTGCCGGGTCTATTGTTTAGCGGATGAAAAACATCCCTCGCGGACACGGCGGTTTTCTGGAACGAAGCGACCGTTTTAATGATTGTTTCAACGATAATGTAACCGGGCACGATATATTTAGGGATAATAGGATTCTGCTGTTCAAGGAAATTGTAAAGCGCGGAGAAAAGTCAGGAGGGACGATAAGTTTTCAGGCTGACTTGGTATTAGATTTTTATTTTCCTTTCTCGTGGCTTGGAAAACTGAGCGAGCGAGCGGTAACTTGCGAGGAATGTTACGGAATCGATACGCGCCGATTTTGATGAAATTTTTATACGATACGGATGTCGAAAAAAATATCAGACGCGTATTTTTTTTATATCGGTTATTGTTCACTTTGATCGCGGACAAGGTATAATACAGACCTATGACAATTAATACTGATTCTTAATACGATTAAAAAGTAGAAATCTAGGATAATAAAGGTTTGAAATACCAGTCGTCTGTTAACAATATGAACTCGCACAAGAAAATCAGTACAAGTTACACAAATCGATAAATTGTTATACGCTGGAATAACACGTAATAATTTTGTAATAATTAGAATATTTATTGCGTACATTGATTTTTCTCAATGTACGACCATCGATAAACATAATTTTTAGAGGCTAGCTACCAAATTTTATCGCAAAAACGTAAAAATATTTTAACCCAATTCTGCAACGAAAACTATTTTTATAAATGTGAAAATATATTATAGCTTTATCTTGTAAAATGTTTATAAATTATTATATTTAATGTTGCAATAAATCGTTGAGAGTATTAATTTATTTAAAAAGTGTAAAGATTTATAAATAGTAGACTGTTATAACGAAAAAATCGTTGAGATCGTAGCATTCAACGGTTTTCGAGTATCCTTTCGAAGGTGACGCGAGGCTATATATAAGGGAATGCCGAGCGCCGAATGCATATCAGTTTTGGTTTGGATCTCGTTGAGGAAGCATCGAAGATTTTGATTTTTTCGTTATCGTTTTCGTATTCGTTAGCATTTCTACCTAACTGTTAACTATTCTATTCTCGTCGATGGAGTTTGAATATTCGTACAATTTAATTGTTCATTTCTTTCTTCTAATTTTCAATATTTCAAAATAAAGAGTATATCGACTTTGTCCTTCGGTTCCTATTCAATTTTCACTAACTGCTAATCATTCTACTCTCATCGATGGACATTGAATGTTTGTACAATTTAATTGTTCATTTCTTTCTTCTAAATTTCAATACTTTAAAATGAAGAACTATATCGACTTTGTTCTTTGATATCTATTCGACTTTCGCTAACATTTAATCGTTCTATTTTCATCGATGGACATTGAATGTTTGTACAATTCAATTGTTCATTTCTTTCGACAAAATTTCAATACTTTAAAATGAAGAGTATATCGACTTTGTCCTTCGGTTTCTATTCGACTTTCGCTAACTGCTAATCGTTCTACTCTCATCGATGGACATTGAATGTTTGTACAATTCAATTGTTCATTTCTTTCTTCTAAATTTCAATACTTTAAAATGAAGAACTATATCGACTTTGTTCTTTGATATCTATTCGATTCTCGCTAACATCTAATCATTCTACTCTCGTCGATGGACATTGAACAATTAAATTGTACGAATATTCATTTATCTCGTCTAAATTTCAATATTGTGAAACGAAGAGAATATCGACTTTGTCCTCCGATTTCCGATTACATTTTCGCTCTCCTTCTTTTTGGTTTTCTCCCTCATCAAGCTCCTTCATTATACATTCTTTCGAACTCACAAATTTATTAATTTTCAACCGATTAATTTTTACATTCCAATTATAGTCTTCAAGATTCAACATCGCACAGTTACTTCCACCGTTGGATCACCGATGGACAACGTGGGATCACCGTTGGACGTCGAGGGATACAGCTTAGTTTTAACTACTTTTAAGATAGTTTTAAGATATCTACCATTGTGAACTTACTTGTGAGCGCCTTTTGTACAAGAAACTTGTTATCTTGCTTAAAGCAATTAGATCAATTTTCTGCTTTGTTACTCCTTTCGCTTATTTTTGCACTCGACAGCCCCACGCTTTTGTAAGTCGCTCTCCCCGAGTCGATATCAAACCCAACCGATTCTCGACCGTCTATCGATGTGCCATGAGCTCGATGCAACACCACCTTTACCAATGTGGTTCTTGGTCAGCTCAAGGGTCTGCTGCACTTGTCGATTGGTACGAAAGTACTCGACTCGTGTATGGCCCTGTATATTGGACGTGCCTGCGGTTAGTCGGCATGGGGCGGTCCATTGGCTCCTACCCCTTGTCGCTGGGGCTTATACGTCCTACTACTAGGCCCGCTCGACCCTTGAGCTGTCCTCCTAGAACACCATAGGTCGAGATGATGCTTCGTCGACTCACGTAAGACGCGTTGTACCGGTTTTGACTCGAGTTGGGCGCGAGTCGCTTGTGGAGAGCGCAAAAGCATGGGGTTATCTTGTGCTCGGGCGCGTCGCGATTTTTATTTGCTCGCGTATTGTTTAGTTTCCTTAGTTTCCTTAGATTTATCAGAATTAAATTGAATTTTTGTGAATTATATTAGAATCGCGAAAGTAGAGTATCGGAGTCCTATCGAAACGAATTCCTCTTTGCGAGACGCGAAATTAACGAAGCGTCGGTAGAGTAATTTTAGTTTTACTTTGCTTTAAGCGAGATAAGAATGTTTTTTCGAGACAAAAGGTTGCCAATAGGGCGGGTCTCTTGCGTAGTCGCCTCCACGCGGTGAGACCTGGTAATTGGTATCGTTTTTCGAATAATATACTTCGAGGAAAACGATACCAAGCTAAGAACTACGCGCTAGGTTTAAGATACATTTGTTGCAAATTGATATTTAGGTTCTTTTTTCAAGTTTTACAAGTTTACCGTTGGATCTAACCCTTTCGCTGCGGTGTTCTAAAGACCAACAGTGCTACTCGTATACAGATCAATACAGTTTTTGTTAACATAATACAAATATGGATATTAAAATGCAGGAATGTTGTACAATGAAATATGATACAACACATGTAAATGAAAATAAAAATAATTCAGTGCTATGGAAAATCTACATGCACAATTTTAACAAATGATCGCTTCATTTCTGAGGACGTATACATACGTCTTTCGTAACGAAAGGGTTAAGATTTTAGTATTGAGACTGAAGTTAAGACAGATGAAGACAGAGTACAATTTTTGCTTTCGTTTTTATAATTTCAATATATCGTTTGTTATTCAATGTATTTTTGTCACATTAAAGTATCGATTACTTTAACCACAATTTTGATATTATTAACCGCGACAGAAAATTATTTTTCATAATTAGACTGCGAATTTTTATGTATTTATAGGAAATTTAAAGTTTCAAAGTTACAAAATATAATATAAACGACACCGATACACTGGCTTTTTAATTTCTCAGCTGCTTCAATTCTCATTCTATCCGTTTTCTAGCTATCGGTTAAAACCATCCCCGAGACTCGAGACAGCAAAATTAGAAAAGTGGCAACCGCGCAACAAATGTGACAAATCGTTCTAGGGTGAGATTTGGCTACATCTGTTACTGTACAAACATCGGTGGTTAAACTGTGTATAATTCCCAAACTCACCACTCTAAATCGTAGAGAGCATAACAAAACGTCTGATTTTTTACACGACCGGTAATTCAAACAATGAACAAAAAATTCACAAAGTCTCATAAGATGTTAAGTCTATCCTCCATCTCGTCCGTGCTTTGATCGATACCAGCAATTTTTTAAAAACTACAAAATTGTTAGGATAGGTTACATTTTTCACGTTAAGAAATCGAGGCGTAGAATTTATGCGGCGCTTTAATAATTAATAACAATTATTAAATAGACGACTTTTTCGAGACGAATCGGATCATTTTCTGTTCGACGGCGAAAAAATAATAGTAAAAATATAGAAAGTTAACTTTTTATTATAAATTCCTAATTAATATCCATTCAATTCGAACGTGAACCGTACAAAATTTTGTTTACTCTAAAAATGTTTAAAAAAAATTTTCTTATTAATTAATTTATAATTAATATGCATTTAATTCGAGCGAATTAACATGAACTATGAAAAATTTTGTTTACTCCAAAAATGTTTTAAAAAAGAATTTCTCATTAATTAATTCGTAATTAATATCCATTTAATTCGAACGAATTAATACGAACCATGAAAAATTTCGTTTACCGTAAAAATATATCGACACAAATTTTTCTTTCCTCTGCTCTACATTTGCAGAAAATTTGAAAGCGCAGAAACACACGTAATGCACGTAATAAGAAAAAGTATATAAACATGTCCAAAATATAATTCGCGCCAATATCGAAGCGTTTCCTATTTTCCTTCGTTTCATTTTCCTCGCTCGGTTGCTTTTCAGATACTGATGATATAGTTCTTTAATTTACCACGATACTCCGAGTCTTCCAGTGGACTCTAGTATCGTGAAAAATGACTATAGAAAGTTGCCCGCAGAAGAATAGCCCGCGGTAGCCTCGCAATGATCACTCACCCTCTCCTCTTCGATTCCTCTTACTATCTTTTCTCGCTCGCGTGCACAGTAACCGAGTTTGCCGATAATCAACGGGAGAACGAGCGCTGGCTACGAGTTCCGAGCGATCCTGAATGATCGAGCAACTGTCGATGCTCCGATCGGAGTTTTCCTGTCGATGCCATGCTATCGCGCTCGATATCCATGTTCGGGGGAACAAAAGCGTGGGGACGTATTAAAATTTCAACGACCTGACTTGAGCCGAAGCGAAGCTTAACGTCACCAACTTGTTTAAGTAATTTAACTTAATTTAATAGAAATATGAATGTAGGCGATCTCGAATCTAATTTCTATTAAGTTTGTTGGATTATTTCTAAGATTAGTAAATATACTGTAGGTGGAAAATATGGGTGTGTGTGAGAGAGAGAGAGAGAGAGCTCTGATAAAACCGCAGTCTTAAGTTTTCGGCCGCACCAATACGATGGAACCTCGTTTCGTATTGGTTCGGTCTTTAGTAGGAAAATAATATAAAATAGCCGACGAAACATAGTTTTAGTTAGATATAGATATAGATTGAGATATAATCAGAGACATAGATATAGATAGAGTTTAAGTCAACCACTGTAAAAAAACATTTTAAATATATACTACTATTCCTACAGTGCTGTATTGCTTGAAAGCAAAAATTGAAAGCAAAAGCTTCACTTTTTTTTGTACTTTTTGGATACTTTTATTTGATTTTAGCGTAATTAATCCATTTGCATCGCGAAGCGGAATATTCCGCGAGTGATATCTTTTCTGTATCACCAAACGCGGAATAATCCGTCGATAATCGTACCATACCGTTAAATAAAAATATTTGCCCTAACAATTTTGCGGCGGCCCTCGTACACTCCGCCACCAGAGAGACCTACAACACCGATTTTGCCGCAAGTCCTCGAAAACAGTACGATTAGTACTTATACCGATCCCTCTCCTAACTTCAGTATACTCGCGTCCAAAGCACGGGCCTCCTAAGATACTTTACCGAGTCCACTAGCAGGCCCCGGACGAAACGACCTCTTCCTATCCTTTTCCTTCCTTCTTCATCCGCCACAATTTTATATTTATTAATATATATTATCCTTTGTACTCTGATATATCATCATATCCAGTTAGTATTAATAAAGAATAGCAAATATTTAAATCGTGACGAATTATAAATTATCTGATGAAGAACACGCGATCGATCGAATAGACTTCTGTGATAAGTGAGAGTCCTTGCAATTTAAGTCGTGATGGAAATGGGTAAAATTGCGCCGGAATTAATTAATAAAAGAGGTTAGTAATTAATAAAAGTTGAGTTAGCAACGCACGATCTTATTTATTGCAGCATCTTATATTGGAAAAAAATTGTAGATGGATTGAAATATTGTAAATAAATTTTCTATTAGAATATCGGAAATGTTGTTTCTAATTTACGATGAAATGATACTTATCACAGCTGTGCGAATAAATAACACGAATTAAGATCATCTTCCAATTTAATATAGCGGATAAAGGAACAGTGCTGAAACCGGTAAATAAAATCGATCTCAGATTTTAATTTTGCAAAATATTTGTGACGTTAGCAAAATTTCATTTCGCTCGTGTAAAAATGTAAGCAAGCAAGAGCAACGGAGCTTTGCGATGCATAAAGTTTTAATCTTGTATTTTGATTAATTAATCCAGTGTTACCATTGAAACATTACGAAGCAGTAATTGAGCAAGTTTGTACGGGAGAGATTTTTGAAAAATATTCAAAGTTACTCGAAACGAACGGTTGCCGATAATGCTTGCAATTTTCGACTTGTGACTTCAGCGATACGATCGCGATTATTTATTTTAGCGAATAATAAAGTGAAATGAGTGGCCGAAAGTATTAACGCTCCGTTATCGACGAAATATAATGTGGTATCGTATTTAACACGATACACGGGAATCAAGTTATGATCGCGTTATGAATGCTATTAATTAAAAGTACGATTAAATTTTAAATTGCAACGGTTACGCTCGCGTTCGAGATATATGTTCAATGAACGTGTTCATGTCACGAGGTAGATTTTTATAACTACGCTACGTGGAAGTTAAATGTTCCTATAAACGTTAAACTGTATGTATTAATGTCGTAAATTTATTAAAAGTATAAAACTAGTCATGCAAGATATTAAATCAGAAAAAGATTCTAATTAATCCCAAGTAAATATAACAAAAGTATTCTGAATAAATTTATTAAAAGTACAGACCTAGTCATGCAAGATATTGAATAAAGAAAATTCTAATTAATCCCAAGTAAATATAACAAAAGAATTCTGAATAAATTTATTAAACGTACGAAACTGGTCATGCAAGATATTAAATAAAAAGGAAATTCTATTTAATTCCAAACAAATGTAATAAAAGAATTATGAATAAATATATTAAAAGCATAAACGTAGTGATACAGAATATTTAAAAAAAAGAATTCTTAGATATTAGAGATATTAAAAAATTCAAAATACTGAAAAATAATTTCTCGTTTCAATTTTACGTTGAACATTCACTATCCTCGAAATTAGTATCCTTTAAAAAGAAAATGGAAAACAAAAACACAATGAGAGTGAATAAACCTCGAAAATCATAGTATTTTTATTTTCTCATTATATTTCCAATACTGCAAAGCAAACTTAATTTCCATTTATTAACAGTAGAACTATCGACGATTATAGTATACTTATTTCCACCAAAAATACAAAAATAAAAGACACAAAAAAATACGTAATATGAGGGAGACAAATCGT
The DNA here is from genome assembly GCA_019453375.1 of Ctenoplectra terminalis. Classification (NCBI taxonomy): domain Eukaryota; kingdom Metazoa; phylum Arthropoda; class Insecta; order Hymenoptera; family Apidae; genus Ctenoplectra; species Ctenoplectra terminalis. The sequence goes on from SMSQ01014977.1 coordinate 10,949, forward strand.
GATCTCTATTTTTTACAGAAACTCAGGAAAAATTCCCAAAAATGAATCGCAATAAATTTATAAAGGTTCCATAAAAAAATGATGAATTGGTCATTTCGACTTCGGTAGCCCTAGCGTTAAACTAAACATATCTATCACATCGAAACTGAAAAAACAGCTCGAGCATCAAGAATTCATTCTTTTTCGATCCTTTTTTTTTCTTTTTTTTTTTTACCATGAAATTGCTCAATTCAACACAGAATGGAACGTATCTATCGTTTATGGAATAAACTGGCAGATACAACACGGACATCAAAGGATTGTCACTGCAGGTATTCCAGTGCCGTTGAAAGAATCATCGAACGAGGCAAGATATAGCCAACATCGAAACAGGCATATTGGGTTATTCAAATTTCCTTGCGGCGTGCCACGCCGTTGAAAAATATTGAATATTCTGGCGTGTAAATATTGGAAATTCTGAACGCGAGAATACAAGGCTTGGTCACGAAGCGTGCTGGTAATCGTATCCGCGCAACGTTTACGAGCGAAACATCTCTACGCGCGTCATTCACTTTTTCAGCGGCCCTATTTCCGTTCGTATTGAAAACGAAAAGCTGATGCGCCGACCGAGATTGGTCGGAACGACAAAATATGGAACGTTTGATGGACGTGTCGGCATTGTTTTGTCCTCTATCCTTCGTGAATTATAGTAATATTTCATTTTTCACCAGTCCCAGGATAAAGGTTCTCGAATCGTGGACGAGTGATAGAAAAACGTCGATGGGATGGACGTAGAATGACGAATTAGATACATCTTTCGCGTTTAGATTTAGGTTGTAGATATTAGCAACCCTTGGCGCTCTTTTGACTCCGCTGCGGAAACATTCTGTTTTCAACACGGTTACGCTTAACTCTTTCGCTACGAGCGGTGACTACAGTCACCCAACGCTTGACGCTCGCTACGTACGAACGATGACTTAAGTAGACTACTGAAAGACACTCAAAAGCTTCCATTGAACATCATTAAGACATTAATTTCCACTTTTAACACGTTGACTGCCACGCCAAAATTACATGTTTTGCTGAGGACGCCATGGCTCAGGACGCCACACCGGTAAATAGAAGATTCGACAAAAATTAATTTCATTTTTGATCTTCTAATAAAAATTTTTAAACCTTTCGCTACGAGCGGTGACTATAGTCACCCAACGCCTGACGCTCGCTACGTACGAACGGTGACTACAGTCACCCAACGCCTGACGCTCGCTACGTACGAACGGTGACTATAGCCACCCAACGCCTGACGCTCGCTACGTACGAACGATGACTTAAGTAGACTACTGAAAGACACTCAAAAGCTTCCATTGAACATCATTAAGACATTAATTTCCACTTTTAATATCTATTTCTTCACTTCATTTCGCACTTTAGCGAATAATTCAGTGAAAAATTATGAAAAAATTCACTAACATGTACCCAATGGAGTAGAACATCCATGATTTTTTTCAGAATTTTCTAGCGTGCAAAACAAAAGAAATGGAGCACAAACTGTAAATCACGTTTCACCCCCTAACCACCCTAATAGTCGAGATAACGGGTTGATACTTTGCAAAAAAGATTTTCTTTGCGAGACCTATCGATTGGTATATGCCAAGTTCAGTTTGGTTTGGGGGCACTTTTACCATGCTTATTCGGCTATACCCTTTCATCCAGCTCCTATCTTTTTAATCGCATTCGTAAAAACATGAATTTGCGTAAAAATTCTCTCCTAACGAATCAACCGAACAATTTCCAGATACGCATACACCGAAACCCTCTTCGTTCCACGAACTCTTAAATACCCACAAAAGCATCCGCGCCCTATTCATCGTGTAATAGACACATCCGATAACGTGCACGTCCCATTTCTACGTTTGCCACGGCAACAGAAATGACGAAGATACTCAACGATCCCCTCTACAGAATAATGAATTCAACAATGGACACGTCCACGGAAGCTTCGTGGCCATCGTCGGTCTCATTCACTGCGCGAATTTCCGAGAGGCAAGTTGCAACCCGTGACCAGGTCGACGGTCAGGTTACGGGTTAATTCGATGGGTTATCAGAGAACACGGAGATAAGCATCTGTCTGCAACGTCAAAGTTTGCCAGAGACAGAGGACGAAACAGTGGAGAAGTGGAACAGAGGAGAAGGGTGGATTCGATGCTGCAAGTACAGGAGGATAATTAGCCTCGGTGGAGCAATCCGCATAATTATCGTCCGCGGTGCTTCTGTCCCTGTCGAACGGTTTTTCTCTCTCCGTTCTATCGTCCCTTCTTCGTCCCTCTCGCACAGGTTCGAACGTTTTACATCGACCGACAAACATTCCTACCACGATCGGAACACGGTATCACGTCGATGATTCGAACAACAACCAATGAACCGCTTTTACCTAAACAAGGAATACACTGTTAATTGTAATCGCTCGTGAGCCCACGGTTCAGCTAATTACAAAGGTAATCATCGTAACGAATGTCACGTACAGATAATCCTTTCGTGGACGCACGCCAGAACGAACGCGCGAGCATGGATGCTTTCGAATTTCGACGCAATGGTTGGTGGCAAGGGTGAACGAATATTCTTTAAGGAATTAATTTGAGTTTGTTTCTTGTTTGTTTGTTTTTATTTTTTTTTTAACAGTTTGGTAGGGTAAATCGAGGGTAGTTTATTCGTTTCAAAAGAATTAGAGCGTTGGGAATTTAACCCTCTATGGCTTTGTGTGACTTAAAAGTTGTAAATTAGTGTATCTATATTTTAAAAAATTTGTTTTATCTGGTTGTCACTGTTCTATTAAATTTGATCACTGTATTACCGTAGCGATACGACGATACAGCTGTAGCAATTATTAGTTTAAAAATTTTCAAATCGAAATGAAAAATTATAAGCAATCGTAATTTTTTCTCTGATAGATAGACAAAATACGGGCTATGGAGGGTTAATTGATATCTAAGCTAGAAGTTGCTGAAGTAAATACAGTTTAAAGTAAATTGTGTACAATTATAGATTTAGAATAAAAAAGAGAAGTAAAAATATGCTTTTAAATGTTTATTTTTATAGTGTACAATAATTATAGATCCGCGAATAAAAAAAAATAAATGAAAATATGCTTTTACATGCATATTGAAATATGTAGGATCTTATTTTAAAATAATGTACGACATTTTTTTTAAATAAAGCAGAATATAGAGGGGAAAGAGAATTATATTTTCAAGAAGTAACATTGATACCTAAGATGGCGGATAGTTATAATGTTAGTATTTATGTTTATAATATTCAGTATGCTACTAAAAAGTACTAAAAAACGGAACGTTTTATAACCTATACGAGATCGAGTCGGAATTATTCTGTTTAAATCATGAGTATTTATGTTTTTAGAGAGATATAGTTAGAAGTTTATTTATCGGTTGGTTTTAATTCATCAGACTCTTTGATGTTATACTTTTTTCCGTTTTTGTATTATAGAAGTTCGTACCTTTTGAAAAACGTGATATTTGAGATGTGGGAGTAACTATAATATTTCGTTTGAATGAAGCTTGATTTTTATCATATGTCAAGATTATTATTTATTTAAACCTTTTTAGATCATTTGTAATATTTAAAACGAAAGCTAAATTCTTTTTTATTCCACATGGTTCAGTAATGGTTTCTATAAAAGGTATCAACTCTGGGACAGAAAATACTGAAAAATATATCGAACCTTTAAATCATTACGTTTTTACAGAAGACGTAAAATTAACTTATCCACAGAACTGTTCGTTAAAAAATTCTCACATAATAAAACATTAATGTTTCCATGACTCGAGTATTTTTATAATATTTAAGAAGCATCTGTTTAATTATTATACAAATTTTTCTCAACTACTTTCGTATAATACATTCGAAAGAGATGACTTTAAAAAGTACTTTATTTTCCGTTTCAAAACATACCTGTGTTCGTTTGAATTTTTAATCAAATATTTCCCACGGACGATTACGAAATATTGTTAACAGTATTCGAAAATGCATCGGTGTATTCCAAGAATTCAAACCGATTATACGATAATGGAACGCCATGTATAAATGGTACAACAAAAAAAAAAAAGAAGAAAAAAATGAAGCAAAAAGAATGAAAAGTACGCGCTGAAATAACTTTTCAAAAATACAATCCCTTGCATAGGAAAACTTGCCGCTTTAGAAACGTTGCTTCGATAACTTTAAACCCTGGAATAACAAAGCTGAAGGCAAATTACTTTAAAATTACTACGTCTCAGAAATGCAGCGAGCGAGTAATTATCTGAGCAGTAGTTATTTAAAGTGAGATGCTTAGAATATCACCTTTCTAATTTCCTTTGAGCTTAACACGCACGTCGAACACTTCTCGAATTGCTATTCTTAAACGTTACTCGTTTAAATTTGCAAATTCTACAGAATGTCTCCGTCGGAGAAATTATTTTTTTTTTTTTAACCACACTAGGATATTCATCGCGGAAAATTACTTCTATTATCTAAATAAATTTCTGCTTATAGAAGTCTATTAATTTGAAGCAAACCGAACTAATGATATTACAAAAAATTTGTATTTCAATGTATCCATCAAAATGATCCAATCAATGCCCGTAAACCTAGTGTTAAACCCCCATACAATAAAAAAAAAAAAATATATATATATATATAATTAGAACGCCAGGAAAAGGTATTGGTTGAAAGAAGAGGCGAGAAGGTGTGACCTCTGCGGTGACAAGTTTGGAAACTTGGAAAATTTGACAACAGACTATAGAGAAGTAGAAGAAGGGATCAAGATTGAGGAGGTTGCGAGTTAGATGCTAGATAAGAAAGTTGAAACGTGGCTCGGGAAACTGCGAAAGAAAATAAAATAAAAATGTGTAGCTAAGAGTACCAAAGAGACTACGCTCGAAATAGAGAAAATTAAGAGAATAGAATAGAAAAGGGTGCGATAAACATAAAAATAAAACAGTAAGATACGTCAGAATAGGAGAAAGTTTCCGTAAATTGAAAATAAAAATAAAATAGCCGTGAAAAAATAAAGTATCGTAAACCGAGTCCAACTCTCAGCTGTAAGGATATACAAAAATGATACATCGCATACATACGAAACGGAATAATATTCCAAAGGAATAACATTAACATCCGACGCATCCGAACAATTTCCGTGACCAAAATATCCAACGACAAACTTCCAAATTCAACGCATGCCTACATGCATATCCATCACCATCATCGAACCCTGGAAAAAAAGAACGAATTCTTTTAACCCGGAGGACCGACGACGTTGTCGAAAAAGGATCACTTCGGTCGCGATTTCCGCTCGGGAATTCACAAGGACGTACGAAACGGAAGAGAATGAGAAAGAAAGAGAAGGTAACGGGATCAATTCCGGCGGTGTACGATGCTGTCTCGTCGGGTGACACCCCAGCTAATACACAGTTGCTTATACGCGCTTTGCACGGGATCGCGGCCGTCTCAACACGCTCGACGGATAGCAGCGAGATATCTGTCAAGCAAGCACCCCCTCGTCCCGACTCGGGACAACCCGTAAAAAGCATTCTCCTAGGGTGTACCTTGACGCTATACGGCGTTACTCATGCCGCCGTCAGACATCATTTTTCATATCTCGACCCCAGAAATATCTGCCGCCACGACGGCTGACATTTTCCTCCCCTGTCTGACGCCGACAATGTGCCCCGTTGATTGAATCGTCGAACGTCAAGGTGTTCCCCTTGCCCTGGGCCTCTTTCACTTCTCCCTCTTCTTTTTCTCTTCTCTTTCTCTTCTCTTTCTCTTTCTGCCTCTTCCTCCTTTTTTCTCGCCAATATTTCTCGTCCTCTCGCTCTCTCTCTCTCTCTCTTCCGTTCCGCGCCATTGCCTAACCCTCTCGGAGAGATTCGGCCCCGGGGCTTGATTCTCAACGAAATTTCTCGTGGTAATTCCCGAAGCACTCGTGTAAGACCGATTGAGTTGCTTAACGCTTTCCTATCCCATCATGGGGAATTGTTGGGTGCCGAAGGTTCGCGAATTATTGACAGATAGGAATTATTGGGAAAAAATTGAACCTGTAAATTTGGGAACGGGGCAAGTTCAGTTTTTTATGCTGCAGTAGTGTGATTTACTACCCTTTGACTGCTATGGTCGGCTATAGTCGCTCGCTACGAATCGAATTCTGCATACCATGGGCGATTGTAATCGCTCGACTATTGGATAATGTCAACAGCTGTAGTCGCTCGATGAATCCCATTTACAGTAGTGTGCAAAAGTCTTAGACCATCTACATTATTGATCTTGTAACTGTAATTAAACATATTTTAGAGAAGCATTTCTTAACACTGTTAAATTCAAATTTTTCCATATTGCCTTTCATGCGTTGGTCGTGCATAATTTTATCCGGTGAAAATATGTTTTAAAAATTCTTTAACAAGCAGAGCCTTGATTCAAATATTATGGAACGCGTATGCAAAGTATGAAGGGAACATATGAAGAAAGCCGAAAAGGAAAAAATCAGCTTCTTAAATTGTCGATAACAGAATGGCAGGAAATGCAAAGTGAGTTTCTTAAAATTTTTTCAACAATTATCTAAAAAAAGAAAGAAAAGAAAACTGTCGTGTAGCGAAAGTAAAAAGAGAATACACGAAATATTGATTGTTTTGAATTAATCAATATTTCTCAATCTAATTAACACCTCGTGAATCTAATTCTTAACAAAAAAAGAAAGAAATAACATGAAAATAAAAGTAATATTAATCCATCTTAAATTCGTTTCTAAGATAGCAAAATATTTTTTTTGGCAGGTGGTCTAAGACTTTTGCACAGTACTGTAAGTTCAGAAATAAATGTAGAAGCGATAACAAAAAATTCGTGAAATTTCATTTAAGGAATATTTAAGGAATATTAAAGGAATATTAAAATATATTTAAGGAATATTTAAGGAATATTAAAATATATTTAAGGAATATTAAAAAGCTTTTCTTTTTAAATTAATAAGCGTGACATTTAACTTTAGAAATCTCGATATGAATCTTCCAGTAAATTTGGCATAATTATTCAAGAAGATAGAAATTAGCGTCATTTGGTATTCTTTAGATTTTATTTATCGAATATTTCAAACCTTTTAATAATTCTCGCTAATTCTTAAAAAAAAAAGAAAGAAATAACATGAAAATAAAAGTAATATTAATCCATCTTAAATTCGTTTCTAAAATAGCAAAATATTTTTTTTGCCAGGTGGTCTAAGACTTTTGCACAGCACTGTATATTTGGAAATTTCAAGCATACAAGGTATTTCGTAGAATTTGATATAATTTTTGTTTACTTTGTAACTTGATTTTCCTGAATATTGTTTGTAATTCTGTTGAGCACATGGTTTTTATGCAGTACATGGCGAATTTAACGACTGTAAATATATTTTGTAATGCATTCTATGCCAAAGACTATTAATAATGTATTTCAGCTCGGATAGATCAATCACCTTGATGCAACGACAAAATAGCAGAAAAGGAATAGCAGAAGCGAGTGATCCTACAGCTTTCTGCTTTCAAGAGAATTTGCTTGATAGACCCTGTCAGACTATCTCTCGGGGGATGTTGTTATACTTGAGCACACGGATTTGGGGATCTTGTGACCCTAAATATCTTCATGTAAGCGTTACTCCCGATGATGGTGCTTCCCGAAATGAGGACCGAAGATCGGTTAATCCAGTGAAAGTACAGTGGTCTTAACCATCGTGTCATTTGTACGAAAATATAAAAGTTTCGAGGAATATCAAACATTTTTCTCGCAACGTAAATATATATTCATATTGACGAAACTGTGCAGCAATAGAGAATAAAGATTCAGCATTGACATTGGCAATTTTTCATTTTTAGTTATCGATAGTTAACACTAGAACTACCGATGATTTAAGTATTATCTACTTTACCAAAGAATTCAAAGGAATATGTTTCAGGTTGTCCCGAAAGTTCCTTCCGTTATCTTCACGCACTGCTTTCGTCTAGCAATGTTTAAATAAACGTTCAGCCTTACTTGTTAAACGAGAGATGGAGGGAAAAAATAGCGCAAAAAGAATCCTGTATAAAATAATAATATATCGTAAAACATTAAATATTATGTATCCATTACTTAATAATAAAACGAAAGAAACTTCTGGGACAACCTAATATTTGAAAAAAAAATAAGGTACAATGGAAATAAATATTTATTTATATTTGATAAAAATGTTTTCGTCTAGCAATGTTTAAATAAACATTCAGCCTTATTTGTTAAACGAGAGATGTAGGGAAAAATAGCGCAAAAAGAATCCTGTATAAAATAATAATGTATCGTAAAACATTAAATATTATGTATCCATTACTTAATAATAAAACGAAAGAAACTTCTGGGACAACCTAATATTTGGAAAAATAATAAGGTACAGTGGAAATAAATATTTATTTATATTTTATAAAAACGTACCGAAACGTACCACTGTAACTTTAGGGAATTTATATGTAAAATTGCAAACCAGTCATTTTGACAACTTTGATTGTTCCACTGTTAATATATTTCCAACGCGTGACAGCTCTCCTGCGCCATATTCTTAGCTGAAAGGAAGAACCGTGACATCGACCACCGTGTGCGGAGAAACACTAACGAAAATAAAACACAGCAATTATAAAAATTTCTAAACAATACTAAGCTTCTCCAGAAACTTTGATTCTCCAAAATTTCTCTACCGACTCCCTAACAAGCCAACTTAGCGGTCGATGCGACTTAAAATAAACAGTTTAAAAAATACAAATTTTCACGTTTGGAAACTTGATTTTTATCATACATCAAGATTATTATTTATTTAAACGTTTCTAGATCATTTTTAATATTCAAAACGAAAGTTAAATATTTTTTTATTCTACATGGTTCATTAACGGTTTCTATAAAATGTATCAACTCTGGGACAGAAAACACTAAAAAAACATTCAACCTTTAAGTCATAATCTTTTTACAGAACGCGTCAAATTAACTTATCCACAGAACTGTTGGTTAAAAAATTTTTAGATGAAAAAGAAACAGTTAAATTACAACAGATAAAAATTAGATAATAAAATAAAACTTAAAAAATACAATTTCTACTAATACTTCTACAAGTAGAAATTTAAAACAATTTTTTCACGTCACACTATTTAAATCTTGCATTTTTTTCAGAACCGGATTATTAATCGTGAATAAATCTTAATGCGGATTAATTAATCCATCGGTCTGTAGATTTCGCTGTAATTGAATTTTTTGTAGCCGTGTTAGTACTCTTTCAATTATTTTGCGTATTCACCGTGCAGTATGGCTGCACAGTGTTCCTATTTCACAAAGAACGCTTTCGATCCTCGCACGTTCGACGTTGACGTGGATCGAGCACCATGAAACATTAGTCACTAAACGTCTCTGATGATGTATTTTCTGGGACTATAATCAAGCCTGCATTGTGTGCGCTCATACTTTGTTGGTGGGCCGACGTTGATGGTAATTGTAGCCTGATACGATGACTGGCATGTTTATTGTGGTAGCACATCTTGTTCGCTGCGTTTACGTCATGATGCTTTAATTGCGAGAAATGACCCTTCGACTGTTTTGCGAAAGATATTCTCGAATAAAAGCTTCGAACGCGATGCTTCAAGAGCGCAGTGAAACGTGCAGAAAAATTTTCCGTTGACAATTCGGAAGAAAGATTTGCTAAAATGTTTCTTCGAAGATTAATTTCTCCTCGAAAAATAGCTGCTGAAAACTGAGCGACAAAATTGTCATTTTCCTACTTTATATCCTAGGTTACCTAATATTGCTAATCCAATCGAAAATGTAATTTCAGATTGGTTTAAGTCTTGATTATTTTATGAGGACAAATCGATGCAGTTTTTTTTTTTGAAAGATCGGTTAAATGTAATTTAAAATTAATCAGGTTCCGTCAGACTCAGTTTGAATACGTATGACCTGAATGATGCAGTCAAACTTAATTGATCGCTCCTGATCGATTTTAATTATTTACTGATTATTTGCTTGATTTATAGTATCTTGAACCTCTGAGTAATGTGTGCTTAGTTAATTACAAAATTTATTTTAAGGATGTTAAAATTGTTGCTTTTAAAGCCTTCTGAAATGAAATTGTTTAGAAGTTAGTTACCTTCTGGTAGTTCTACTGTCACTTAATTGATAGTTAATAATTAGTGTAAATCCTTAATGTAAATAAATCAAGAAATATATCTTTGACCCTCCATAACAGGAATTTTATTTGCCGTTTAGAAAAAAATTAAAATCGACTATTCTTTCTCGCTTTAAAAATTAAAAAAAGCTTTAACGTTCCACCAACTGCACGTACATAATTATTAACGACAATAATAAAGTCTGAAATTATTATTGTGAAGATTACATTTCGTTATTTGCAAATTTTGTCCGGAATCAGAACAGTGATAAAATAACAATAAAATAGAATATTACGGTGAAAAGCAAACGAGATAAAAATTATTTAAAACATTAATATACGAATATGCAACTTCCAAGTCACACAGGGTTATACAGTGTTAAAAATTTTTAATAAAAGGAATCTTAAAGCTACCCAATAAACAACGAAAAGAAGAAAATGTTGCATACAATATTCAATAAAATATTTATTCTAAAATAATCTCGTATAGGCTGCGTTATGTTCCGTTTCTTCAGATATTTCAAATAATATACTGAATATTACAAATATTAATATCCGCTATAACTGCACACAATATTCTCCTAATACTTAATAATACAAAGTAGATCACTTTTGTGATCAACTGTACTCACTTGAGCGCTGCTTCCAAATTTACCGATTCTTTTAGAAAAAGTGGGTCATCGCTTCCCAACTTGCCCTATACGAACATATCGCGTTTGAATCGTTCTTAAATATCGCTACAAACTTTCCGAAGAACCCAATATAATATAGTAAATAATAAAGTAGAAACGTAGAACCTATACCGATCCGCCTAACAATCTGAAATCGAAAATTGAACAAGCATGACTCGTATGCCTAGGTAGCCCCGAATTTTATATCACACGATACCATACGTCGTTTCGAATCACTTGCCACAAACCGATCGCCCGCATCGTTCAAATACAGGTCGTCGCTAATAAAATAAGAAAAAAAAAAAAAAAAAAAGGTTGTCTGGGATTGGTCATAAAGATAGGGGAAAAATACAAAGTAACGTCGAAGACAGGATACACCTAAAGGGCTGTCAGTACTTATCCAGCACTCCTTTGAACGTAAACTCACGCGGCAGCAACTGGAGGCAAACAATTTGCGAAGAGGGTTTCAAAGGAAATAGTTAAAGCACCGGCAAGCAGCGTTAATGGGATTTCGTTGTAACGAGAGCTTTTTTGGATGTTATAACGAGAAATTAAATGTGGAAATACGTATGTGCACGGTGTTTAGGGGAGGAAAATAGAGGAAGTTCATTTCTGAGCAATGAAAACGATTTTTGGCCGAGTAACTGAGCGTCGACTTAAAATTTCATTAAATTTAAATTAATTTGGAATGTATCCGCAGTGCATACTGAAAAATTCGATATTTGACAAGAAGCATTATGACTGTTGTTCATTTTTTTTTATTCGCCTGAGAACTGTATGGTTCCTTCTTTTTAAATATTTTAAATATTTTAAATATTTTTTGCTAATGTACTATTATATTTTATTTCTATACTGTACATATTATTATAATAGTTATTAATTCCTAACTTTTAGATGGACCTGAGAAATCTTAATCGTGCAGAATTTATTTTCCCATAAGCAATCAACATTGCAATTATAAAGAGTAAAAAAAAATCTTGCATTGCCTGTACAACTAATAATTTTAAATGTCTATAAAAATCTCTGAATTTCTGATCAACAATAAATGGACACAAATATTTTCCTTGAATTTTTTAAGACCTCTTATGAATTAAAAAATTGTTACACCTTTCATGCTGAGAAGTTAAAAAAAAGACAAATTATGCAGCGACCTAATATTATTATAATTCTATGTTTAAAATGCTTTATTAATAGATTATTACAATTATTTTGCATCTGCAATTAATTACAGATTGTATGTAATATAAATTACGACACTTTTTATAATACCTGATACGTGAATTAATTTTCTACCTAAGTTCTACTTTCTCTCATTATATTCTCAAAAATATAAATTTACATAAAAATCGATAATCTATTTATTACCAACATATTCACTGATACGCATTTAGAGAAAAGAAGCAAATTCTCAATGAATAAAAATAAAACTTCTAATCGTTCCGGAAACGCACTCTGGAAAAACACTTTATCCAGATTTTAAAAATAAAACGATCAAAAATACGGTCTCATGAAAATGAAGCTAAGAGCCACTCTGGCTTGCGAGATTCATCCCGCGAGCTATAAAAAAAGAAAGGAACTCATAACGAAACATTAAATAAACGCGTTTAATTATTCGCCAACTGCTTGAGCGCGTGTCGCCTACTTTCGCGAAATCTTCTGACCATTCCTTGCTTCTAATGAAGTATGAATGGCGAAAAAAAAAGAGAGAGAAAAAAAAGGAGAAAAATCCATTCTTCGCATAATTTCATCTCTGTTAATTTGTGGCGAGCAGAGAAGGGGCCAGGAAAGACGGTGGCGCGCAATTTCCACAAAGCAACGCAATTATCATTCGCGTTGTTTTAAGGGGCAGCGTTTCATCGCAGTCACCGCGAATTTAGTTAACGTTTCTTTACAATCTTTCCGTACTCTATTTAATGTTAGTTACCTACACTCTCTATTTAGCTCTTTTTTTTTTACTTTTTAGTTACACGCGTTGTTCGTTAACTAATTGTAAGTTAACGTTCATCGTTGGCTAATTTATTACCATTTCAACATTATTAAAACGCATTTGTCACTTGGACAACGAGAACTGGGGAAAATCTATACGAATGGTACAAAAATTATTTGTATCTTAATATAAATAGGACAAGTCCAGTGTTAATAACTCAAAATAAAACAAATAAATCGGCTTATTATTATTCTCGTGACAATTGTCGCAAAACCGTATATGTATAAAATTTTGTGAAAATTAGAAAATGAAACTACAATAAAATATTTCGAAACTTCCGCAAGCGAGAACGTCGGTTTCACGACGGATACTCTAAGCATGAGAATTTTTACTATTTATGTGGAAAATTTAAGAAAAAACAATATATCTAATTTTCTCTTGCATTATAATTTGTTATAAGCTACATTTTTTTGTAACTCACGCGTAACGAGTGGTCGTTCTAACCCGAACGTGAAACCGTTCATTTGCAATGTTAGTATTTTTTAATCAAAGAACCAAATAAATATCTTAATATGTTATAAAATATAATTTATATATATTCTAAATTTCTTATGGTTTAATTTTCCCAAAACAAGAAAAATATAAAAAACCAACAATGCGATAATTTTTTTCCAAAAAGTGGTCCAACTATTCCAAATTTACTCTAATTAATAATAATTAATAGAAAAATAAAAAATACTAATAATAATTAATAGAAAAATAAAAAATATTATTAATAATAAATATAATTATCGAACTAGTATCCAACAAAACATAGAAGTCTCTAAGCGTTAATCTTCGTGTCTTCCTCAGTTAAAACAAACTTGATTTCGGATCACAGGTATCCGAAGAGGACAGCAAGATTAAATATCACGTTGATATGAATCGTATTGCTGTTTGAAAAGTTTCGTTTTACTTTCGAGGAATTTAATTTTTGATCTATAGATTGTAATTTGATCAATTTCAGCGACAGAGAATTACATGTTGCACGCACACGAGCAAATTAACGTTAAACGAACCTGGATTTTTGTTCTCTTAAGAAGAGCATTGAGTTTCATTTATGTAAATAATTCACTTCCAGCTACGTGCATCGTTTTACCCGTTGTAATTAAGGAATTGAAACGGGACTCCTTGAAAAGAGCAAAGCTCACATTCGTTGGAGCAATTTCAATCGCTATTTCTGTTCCGAAACGAATGAAACGCGGATCAATTTTTTACAGTCGATTTGCATCGCGCTGCTTTAAAATTGGATCGTCGAATGGATATTAATCTTGTAACTGTGATGGATTGTGACATAAATCAAATTAAATCAGAGATTTCTATATGTCTCTTACTTCAATGAAACATTCACTTCAATTAGTAACCTTAAATATATATATATTTTTGTTTTCCATAATTTAACTCGATCTATTTACTTTTTAAATAAAACTGGACCAATCGAACCACGAGAATTAACATATTTTAATATCCGTTGAAAATAGTTGCTCGTTACCTTTAACAATAATACTTTAAAACCTCGCAGACCGAAGGTTTCAGAAGAAAAGTAAAGCTTTTTAACGATACAAGGTTCCTTTATCGTGAGAAATTGCAAGCTCGTCGGAATGTTCTAAAAAGACACAATAGAAATCATTCTTAAGCTTATGGCTCTTTCTGCACGAATGAAGTGGTTACTTTGAACTGCGCGTACAACCGTAGTACCAAAAGTGAGACCGCTTTGAGTCAAGAATATTGAAAAATTCAAGTATTCCTGCATTTAGATTTACTCTACAAATTCTGATTAAAATTTTAACAAGGCGAATTAATAGCTGCTCAACGTGTTGACAAGAACAGAAACAATGGTCGTTAAATTAAAACTTTTAGATTTTAATACATCGAACGGGAAGGTAATTTTGTTTTACCTTCCGTTTAAGCGTATCCAACAAGGAAAGCTGTGAAACCAATTCAACTGGGATAATTATATTATTTTTCGCGTATAATCAAATTCTATGTATAATAATTAATAGAATATTAATCAAAATTGATTTTCCCATCCAATTGCTGATGCACAGTCATTTTGACCCACTTATACAGAACGTCGCGACGCTTTTATTATTTAGTTGTTCTTAAATATATTTAAATTCACTCTTCGAAAGAATTCTATGTAAAAATAAAATTTTAGATATAAATCAGAAAGATCATGGATCCACTTTTGCAAGTCTCAAAGCAGAATTCTCAGAGTTAAAAGTGAAATAGACGATATTTTACGTAAGAAATAATATAATTAGAATTATATTAAACTTTATATTTAATTTTCATATTTAAATAAAGTTGGCCGAATGTATGCAAGAAATGTTAGCCAAAAGACACGCGAGCTCGATAAATCTGGATTACGTTTACAGAATATATTTTATTCATCGCGACTCGTTCCGCCATCTTGATACGTAAAGGTTATGTTTGAAGAGTTCCAGTTAACTGATTTTAAGGCTCCAATTAGCTAGGTTGGGACTCTGTTTATTAATCCCTTTCAAAAATGGTATCTGTACAGACGTCTAATGAAGCGTAACCAGAGAAATGTACAGGTTTCGTTTAATTTAGGCAAGGTATGCTTAAACAAGGGGTAAAGATTTGAAAATTGAGAGCAAAATGTTACACGACCAATTAACTTGGTCAACCTTTGCAAGTTTCTCTTTGTTAATTAAAATTCAACCAGCTATGCAAATGTTTAGTTTAAATTTGAACGTCTGTTTTATAATACAAATGTGTGCTTTTGGAGGTACGAGTATAATTCTTGTAAGTACAACGTTAACACGAGACGGAGGATTTTAAACATTTTAATACTGTTTTAATTCTAGCTTCTTGTACAAGATTAATCTAATAATGGAAGCGTAATAAAAATATTTTATGAGGGAATAAAACGCGTACATTTTGACAGGGACTAGAAAATTACAGTTTAATATAAGCACTATTTTAATATAAGCTATTTTCGTGTACCGTTATTTAACGTACGTGCTATTATAATGGAAGCCGGTTATTATAATGGATAGATTATTTTTATTGATTTTTATAGATTTTTATAGATTTTTATAAATTTTTATAGATTTTATATATTATATATTATTTTTATAGATATACATAGATTAGATAGATTTTGATAGATTTATAATTTTTATAGATACAGATTACAGTAGCGATCGACTACTGTTGTCATAATCAGTCGGTCCCGACCAATTTTTAATATAAAATTAGTGAAAAATAATTTAATAACTTCCATTACTAGTATAAATTGTGATAATCACATTTGAAGACAAACCATAAGAATTATTAAAAAATTCATACTAAATAAACCTTCAAAACTTATTATTAACAAAATACTTTTCATCTTTTACACGAGTACATGCTAAGAATTCTTAGAAAATACATAAATAAATTTTTCCCTGTAGCCTTCGATAATGATAATTTGTTGTTTTCTACGCAACATTATAAGCCGCTTATTTTTATTAAAAATTGCAAGTACCAAGATAAGCATAATAAACAGATTCAGCTGTATCTCAATACATACACATTTAATTTAAACAAAATTATTTGATTAAATTAATAACGCTTCCCATTCACAAACAACAAAGTCTAAGACCGATCCAATTCGTATTGGAATATTAATGTATTTTCAAGAGCCCTCGATATACTTGGTGAATTTATAATTCGTTATTAATATTTCAGTCGCAATATTTTTCCTGCCGACAAAATAAGAAGTACGATTAATTTCATTTTTAATCAATTTCAACCACTCGATGGTAAAAAGAGCTTCCTCGGTTGAAAAAGCTTTCACAACTAAATTACTTTCTTTCTTCCATCAATACACGATTTTTCGAAAAAAGCTTCACCGCGTTTCTCAGCGGCGAAGCTGAAGTGTTCCGAACGAATAATTCGAAGTGGGTTAAGCTATCGGTTCGATTGGTGTTCAAATTAAAAGCAGTGTAAACCATTTCTACCCTTCCGAGCAACGAAAACCAAGGAATGATAAAATAATCCTCTTTCATCGTCCATAAATATTTCTTTTGACCGCATCGACTGTTCCCCGGATATTTTCAGACGACACTTTTCATTTTCGTTCAATTCCATTGCTATCGATCAAAACACCGTTCATACCTCGAGCCTTAATTTCTATTAAAAACAGATGAAAGGCGTGACTCCGTTTTATTCCAATATTTTTTTGCTCTCGTAAAAAATAGACGCCGGTTCAACAGCAAAATCAATCCTCGGCGAATCTTGGTGAATTTAGTTTTGTCTCGAAATGTACGGCCGCGTTCTCACAGGGTACCCCGAACGGGAAAGCAAGTCGCAACAATGACATTTTGCATTATCCAGAGGCTTGTCATCTTGCCATTTCACTCACGAAATGTCGTTCGCGAGACCGTCGAGCTACGTCGCGTTGCGATCAAGCGAAGAATTCACCAAAATGTCACATCTTCTTTCTGGTTTCCCTCTATGACATCGTGATTGTTATCGGTATCATTTGAAACTTTTAACGTGCACCAAAGAGACAAAGTGTGTCTCATTTTTGGAAACGAATTTTGTTCATTTATCTTTACTGTTGTGTATTATTAGGTTGTCCCGAAAGTTCCTTCCGTTATCTTCGACGCTTTTGTCTAGCAATGTATAAAATAATAATATATCGTAAAACATTAAATATTATGTATCCATTGCTTAATAATAAAACGAAAGAAACTTCTGGGACAACCTAATATTTGAAAAAAAAATAAGGTACAATGGAAATAAATATTTATTTATATTTGATAAAAATGTTTTCGTCTAGCAATGTTTAAATAAACATTCAGCCTTATTTGTTAAACGAGAGATGGAGGGAAAAAATAGCGGAAAATGAATCCTGTATGAAATAATAATATATCGTAAAACATAAAATATTATGTATCCATTACTTATTAACCCAGTCGCTGCCAAGGACGAGTATACTCGTCTTTGGCAGGGTGTCATGCATTGCCAAGACGAGTATACTCGTCCTACATTAAATATGTTATGTTGAATTAGCAAATTTTTTGTGGCCACAAATATAAATATAGAAGTGTAAGAAACTTGAAAAAATACTACAAATAAAATTTTTTACAAAAATTATACTTTATTTGTTATTTAAAGAGAATGATCTTCTACAAATTTAAATTAAGCAAAAATCAACTGCAAATGGGAATGACTGCATATAATTTAGGCTTGGCAGCGAATGGGTTAATAAAACGAAAGAAACTTTTGGGACAACCTAATATATATTATTAATGTCACATCTGTGATATTTAAGGTGTATTAATAGAAAGTGCATGGGAAATAAGTGCACCTTGTTTTTGGAATTAATTTTATATTTTTTTGTCGAATTGGTGTTTAGAAAACGACAGCGGAATGAAAGAAGGTTTGTTTTATTCTTGAGAATCAAAGTTACCGCAGTTTTTAGTTCAGCTATTTTTATCGTTTCTGTAATATGTCAATGTTGAAATATTGAAGCGAAAAAGATAATAGAAGAAAAAATACATGTGTGGACGATTTTGTTTGCAGTTTCTCATAGAAATTGTATAAATTTTTAAACATACGCTTTCGAATATTTTTCCATGATTTTCTGCGAAATACATGGATAAAGATTTGTTCCTTTTGCATTATCTATTTCTTCGAATATCTATTATTGTGATTTATTTTTGATTTAGTGCTCAATTACAGAATAAAATAATTTTAAACTAAATTTCTATTTTAACTAATTTCTAATTCAACGATTGTCATTTCGTTAACAAATAACCTTACAATAAATTCAGTATTCTAAGATATTAACGAATACTGATTTTCAGAAACAATTTTTTACATCAAAAATTATCCACAAAAAATACTGAAATATTAAGTTTACAATTGGAACACTTTTTTTCAAATCATCCCTTTAACACCAGGAAATTAAAAATTCATTATTCTACAAAAACAAAGCTATTTCTCAAGTGGATACATTATTAATTTACCCTTTACTTCATATGTTTCTGGATCCATAAATTAAGCATTCTTCAATCTTTATTACTTTAACCTATTAGCAATTCATTATTTCCTACACAACACGTTTCTTTTTTTTTTTTCTTCTTCTTCTTACACAAGCATCCTTTGTGTATGAATACGTTATTACTTTACTCTTTACGTGATATGCGATTGTAAATAAAATTCGACGTTATTTACATATTCGTGCTCGAAACTACTTTAATGCCCGAGGAAACTATAGCGTTATTTTATTCCAATTTCCATCTTAAATGGTAAATAGAACGCTACTGTCATTTTACTCGGTATCGATCGGTTCCAACAAGTCGTCCCTCGTTATGGAACGTAAATTATCGCGCCGCAATCCCAAATGGTTCCGTTAATCCCCCTTAAAATGAAATTGGAGAATGCATTCCTTTGGAAATGTCGAATAAATTACAGGACTTTATATCGCTTGCGAAAAAGGATCGCAGTCGTGCGAGTAATAACGTACTTACGGTTACAATCATACATTTTCCTCGGAAACCATTTATTTGCTAAAGTAATATACTCGTAACATTACCAAAAGAGCACGCGAAGTTTATACCCGGGTACAAATAATTTAACATTTTTTTATTTCGATCCTCCGATACACTCTGCTCGATTCTCCTTTAATTTTCTAAGCATAAATCACTTCCCTTCGTATCGAAACATTTCTTTTTAGGGTTCTAAGCTTAAATTACTTCGATTTACTTCTTTTGTACGAAAACGAGAAACTTTCATTGCATTTTTTAGGAACGACGAAGAAATTATTAGGAGAGAAATTAATTTATGTTAAGTAAAATAAATTGATCTAAACGAGGTCGCAACAAGAGGTACAGTACTGTGCAAAAGTCTTAGACCATCTACATTATTGA